>APFE030305484.1:25016-65163 GCA_000404065.3 Pinus taeda | reverse complement strand
AATTCTAAAAAAAATTGAGTAAATTATTAGATGTGTAAAATATTAGAATTAAAATGGTTATATTATTTTTATTATTTTATGTAAACATTTTTTCACATTTATATTACACATTTTCATTTATCTTATTTCTCTTCATGTAATGATAACAAATATGTAATATTATACGTTTTTTCCCAAAGGAAAAATCGTAATTTCCATTAATTATAAGATGAAAATTACATAACGTAGATGCTCTATGAGAGCATATGCCGAAAGTGGTGTTGTGACCACCCACTGTAAAAAGAGTCTTTTAATCTCTATGTTGTAATACATATGCACATATATAAATTAAACAATAAACTTGCTGTAGTATTTCCAAAAAGACCAAAACTTTAATGTGTTGTTTATGGTTGTTCATTCTGAGATTGCAGTTGATTTGTGAATGGCATGTAGTAGTATTGGTAGTAATCGAGTCCACCCTGATATTGTATCAACCAATGTCCTTGAGGATGGTTCGTGACCTCCTTAGAAAGGAGGTTGGAAACTTGATTCCTTTCCCTGTAGATATGAGAGCAAGTGATATAATTAAAATGAGATTTGAGCCGGAGAATTTCATCCAATAGATTTTGTAGTGTGTGAATGTGATATGTTGATTCCCGATTAAACCAATTTATAATGATTAGCAAGTCACCAAATATCTGAAGTCACTTGCATCCTTTTTCAAGTGCAGAAATAATGAGATGGTATAGAGAGGATAGTTCTACAATGTTGTTGGTGTCGGGTCCAAGTCCAATTTTCATTTAGATGCAAAGATTCTTTGATAAATATAGAACAATTTGCTCAATTTTTTAAATACATTATTGCTTCCACCATAGAAATTGCTTCAATAGGAGCAACCCTGTTTCACTTAAGAAGATAGCATAAGGAACTGTACTTTTAATCTTGAATTTGTTTGTAATCAAACGCTTCTGAATTTTCTCAATTTGTCTCCACTGCATGTAGGATGTATTGCTGCCCATAGTTCAAAACCATAGAGGACTCACTAGAAGCCCAAAAAGAGTTTGAGCGGTTTTCCAATCCCATAACTCTACCTCTCTACACATGTTTTGAAAAGTATAAAATGCTTTTCAACCCCCCAAAGTTCTTTTCTTTCTACAACCATCCCAGCTTAGAATTTTGTTGAAGTCAATTCCGAGGTATTTGTAATCCGCAACTTCTTTCATAATGTTGCCTTCAAAGTAGAACTTATGTTGGTTATATTTTATTTTTTTAGAGAAAACCACTACTTTCGTTTTGTTGATATTGACTTGCATCGCCACACTTCTACAAAAATGCTCAAGGGATGGTAAGTGCTCTTGCAAACCAAGAGCTGATTTAGCAAATAGAATAAGGTCATATGCATACAAAAGAAGCCCTATAACAAACTTTCCCAAATGTATACCATCAGCCCTTGGGAATTTAACCACTCCTCAAGCTTGTTGATATATAAACCAAAAAGGGTGTGAGACACTGAGCAACCTTGCTTGACCCCGATATCACTTCTAAAACTTTCAGAAATGCCTACTGAAGTTCTAATTTTGACTTTCACCTCTTCACACATCCCATGCACAACTGCTCTCAAATGTTTAGGAACCTCAAGTTCCTCCATGTTGTGCCAAAGCTTATCCCTAGGAACCGTGTCAAACACTTTTATGAAATCAACAAAGCATCAAAAGATTTCTTCCTTTTTCTCCCAAACTTTTTCAATGATCTGCCTTAAAGTTATACAATGATCAATTGTGGAATGTTTAGGTCTGAAACATTTTTGCCCTTTAGCATGCTTATCTCTTTCTTCTGCCCACTTGCTATTTTTATTTTCTAGCATTGTTCCAAATAGCTTTGCGAACAAAGGGTTTATCATGATGATCCTATAATTGGAGGGATTACTGACATCACCGCTCTTGAAAAGAGGTATTACGAGACTAGTTGTCCAATTTGTGGGGAGCTCCTGTTGTATGAAGTTGTTGAAAATTTTTGTAATGTGAGGTGCAAGGATCTTCGAGCCCCACTCTAGATATTCTGCTTAGAGTTCAGCTAAGTCGTTTGCTTTTCCAACACCTAACTTCTTGATACCCATCTCTACCTCTTGCACCGTGAAGAGTTCAGTACCAGTGTTGACCAAGGGGGAGGGTCAACATTGGGATCATGCTCATAGAGTTGTCTTGCATAGTCAAACCATTTAGAAGTTGTAATGTTATCTCCAGTTTATATGTTTCTCCATTGGAGCTCCTTCCGAAATAATTTGGGATTATTTTTGCCAAGGAAGATTAGTTCTTCCCTCTTTGAAACCATGAAATATACATTTTTCTTGTTGAATAATTCCTTGTAAGCTTTGAGCTTTATGTTATCATTGTTTGAGTATTTCCACATTCTCCTTGCCTCTTTGCATTCCTCATCAAACCAAGCATTAACCGGAAAGAAATTTGTTTAAGATTTCTTAATTTTTGCTCTTTTGCACTCTGCAAAGTGCGCATTGAATTAAATGTGTTAATTCATGACTATGAAGTCCGTGGATTGTGATTTTCTCCTTCTTGAAGAGCCTCTTTAGAGTAATTTTGAAGGTATTACAATTTTCTGGAGTGAAAAGAATTCTGCCCTGTGGGAGATTTTATTGGACATGTTGAATTTTTTACTCCATTGTTTCTTTCCAGTCCAATAGAAACATAAATAAATTGTCTTGTGATCTGATTTTAAGTCCCACAGGTGATCTCCAGTCAAAACTTCCTCTATTTTCTCACACAAACCATGTAATAAAATTACATAATCTACAACACTTGCTCCATTGTAAGTTTTGCAAGTGAAATTACGAGACTTTGCCCATCTAGTCAGGCCATTACAAATGACTAAATCAAAGGCCCCACACATAATAAGCAATTGTTCACCAAAGAGATTGCAGCCCTTGTCCTCTGAAATTCTTTCCCACTGACAATTACTCTTTTCTATAAGCCGAATAGGGTCGCAATCATCTTTACAGCAAAGAATGCTAGCTTGCTCACTTGCAGTCCTAGCATTGAAATCACCCACTATAAGGACTTCACCTAGCTCATAATAAGTTGCAATATCCGCTTTTAAGGCTGCAAATGGATCTTTCTGGTCAAGCTCTCTAGCTTTGTAGATTTTTGAAACTTGCGGCGCAAAATAACATGCTGCAATTCTGATATAGGTAACACAATGAGTTGTAATGTAAGCAAATTATAATAAAATGTTTTTTACAACATAATTTAATATAATTTTAAATTTATTTAGCATTAATAAGGATTTAAAAAATAAATAAATAAATGTGTAGATGGTTAAAAAATAGGGTTAAAATGGATGTTTAACATGGGTTACACAACGAGTTGACGTAAATGATTTTTAATAAAATGTTTTTAATCACATAATTTAATATAACTTTAATCTATTTAACATTTATAAGAATTCTAAAAAAAATTGAGTAAATTATTAGATGTGTAAAATAGTAGAATTAAAATTGGTATATTATTTTTCTTATTTTATGTAAACATTTTTTCACATTTATATTACACATTTTCATTTATCTTATTTCTCTTCATGTAATGATAACAAATATGTAATATTGTATGTTTTTTTTTCCCAAAGGAAAAATCTTAATTTCCATTAAGTATAAGATGAAAATTACATAATGTAGATGCTCTATGAGAGCATATGCCGAAAGTGGTGTTGTGACCACCCACCGTAAAAAGAGTCTGTTATTCTCTATGTTGTAATACATATGCACATATATAAATTAAACAATAAACTTGATGTAGTATTTCCAAAAAGACCAAAACTGTAATGTGTTGTTCATGGTTGTCCATTCTGAGATTGCAGTTGATCTGCGAATGACATGTAGTAGTATTGGTAGTAATCGAGTCCATCCTGATCTTGTATCAACCAATGTCCCTGAGGATGGTTCGTGGCCTCCTTAGAAAGGAGGTCGAAAACTTGATTCCTTTCCCTGTAGATATGAGAGCAAGTGATATAATTAAAATGAGATTTGAGCCGGAGAATTTCATCCAATAGATTTTGTAGTGTGTGAATGTGATATGCTGATTTCTGATTAAACAAATTTATAATGATTAGCAAGTCACCAAATATCTTAAGTCATTTGCATCCTTTTTCAAGTGCAGAAATTATGAGATGGTATAGAGAGGATAGTTCTACAATGTTGTTGGTGTCGGGTCCAAGTCCAATTTTCATTTAGATGCAAAGATTCTTTGATAAATATAGAACAATTTGCTCAATTTTTTAAATACATTATTGCTTCCACCATAGAAATTGCTTCAATAGGAGCAACCCTGTTTCACTTAACAAGATCGCATAAGGAACTTTACTTTTAATCTTGAATTTGTTTGTAATCAAACGCTTCTGAATTTTCTCAATTTGTCTCCACTGCATGTAGGATGTCTTGCTACCCATAGTTCAAAACCATAGAGGACTCACTAGAAGCCCAAAAAGAGTTTGAGTGGTTTTCCAATCCCATAACTTTACCTCTCTACACCTGTTTTGAAAAGCATAAAATGCTTTTCAACCCCCCAAAGTTCTTTTCTTTCTACAACCATCCCAGCTTAGATTTTTGTTGAAGTTAATATCGAGGTATTTGTAATCCGCAACTCCTTTCATAATGTTGCCTTCAAAGTATAACTTATGTTGGTTATGTTTTCTTTTTTTAGAGAAAACCACTACTTTCGTTTCGCTGATATTGACTTGCATTGGCACACTTCTACAAAAATGCTCAAGGGATAGTAAGTGCTCTTGTAAACCAAGAGCTGATTTGGCAATCAAAATAAGGTCATATGCATACAAAAAAATCCCTATATCAAATTTGCGCGAATGTATACCATCAGCCCTTGCGAATTTAACCACTCCTCAAGCTTGTTGATATATAAACCAAAAAGGGTGTGATGTAGTGGGCAACCTTGCTTAACCCCGATATCACTTCTAAAACTTTCAGAAATGCCTACTAAAGTTCTAATTTTTACTTTCACCTCTTCATACATCCTATGCACAACTGCTCTCAAATGTTTAGGAACCTCAAGTTCCTCCATTTTGTGCCAAAGCTTATCCCTAGGAACCGTGTCAAACACTTTTCTGAAATCAACAAAGCATCAAAAGATTTCTTCCTTTTTCTCCCAAACTTTTTCAATGATCTGTCTTAAAGTTATACAATGATCAATTGTGGAATGTTTAGGTCTAAAACATTTTTTTCCCTTTAGCATGCTTATCTCTTTCTTCTGCCCACTTGCTATTTTTAGTTTCTAGCATGGTTCCAAATAGCTTTGCTAACAAAGGGTTTATCATGATGATCCTATAATTGGAGGGATTATTGACATCACCGCTCTTGAAAAGAGGTATTACCAGACTAGTTGTCCAGTTTGTGGGGAGCCCCTGTTGTATGATGTTGTTGAAAATTTTTGTAATGTGAGGTGCAAGGATCTTTGAGCCCCACTCTAGATATTCTTCTTGGAGTTCAGCTAAGTCTTTTTCTTTTCCAACACCTAACTTCTTGATACCCATCTCTACCTCTTGCACTGTGAAGAGTTCAGTATCAGTGTTGACCAAGGGGGGAGGGTCAACCTTGGGATTCTTCTCATATAGTTGTCTTGCATAGTCAAACCATTTAGAAGTTGTAATGTTATTTCTAGTTTATATCTTTCTCGATTGGAGCTCCTTCCAAAATAATTTGGGATTATTTTTCCCAAGGAAGATTAGTTCTTCCCTCTTTGAAACCATGAAATATACAATTTTCTTGCTTAATAACTGGTTGTAGGCTTTGAGCTTTATGTTATCCTTGTTTTATTCTTTCTACATTCTCCTTACCTCTTTGCATTCCTCGTCAAACCAAGCATTAACCGTAAAGCAATTTGTTTAAGACTTCTTAATTTTTGCTCTTTTGCACTCTGCAAAGTGCGCATTGAATTAAATGTGTTAATTCATGACTATGAAGGTCGTGGATTGTGATTTTCTCCTTCTTGAAGAGCCTCTTTAACGTCATTTTGAAGGTATTACAATTTTTTGGAGTCAAAAGAATTATGTACTGTGGGAGATTTTATTGGACATGCTGAATTTTTTACTCTATTGTTTCTTTCAAGTCCAATAGAAACATAAATAAATTGGCTTGTGATCTGATTTCAAGTCCCATAGGTGATCTCCAGTCAAAACTTCCTCTATTTTCTCACACAAACCATGCGACAAAATTACATAATCTACTACACTTGCTCCATTGTAAGTATTGCAAGTGAAATTATGAGACTTTGCCCATCTAGTCAAGCCATTACAAATGACTAAATCAAAGGCCCCACACAGAGTAAGCAATTGTTCACCAAAGTGATTGTAGCCCTTGTCCTCTGAAATTCTTTCCCACTGACAATTACTCTCTTCTATAAGCCAAATAGGGTCACAATCATCTTTACAACAAAGAATGCTAGCTTGCTCATTTGCAGTCATAACATTGAAATCACCCACTATAAGGACTTCACCTAGCTCATAATAAGTTGCAATATCCGCTTTTAAGGCTGCAAATGGATCTTTGTGGTCAAGCTCTCTAGCTTTGTAGATTTTTGAAACTTGCGGCGCAAAATAACATGCTGCAATTCTGATATAGGTAACACAATGAGTTGTAATGTAAGTGAATTATAATAAAATGTTTTTTTACAACATAATTTAATATAATTTTAAATTTATTTAGCATTAATAAGGATTTTTAAAAATATGTGTAGATGGTTAAAAAAATAGGGTTAAAATGGATGCTTAACATGGGTTACACAACGAGTTGACGTAAATGATTTTTATTAAAATGTTTTTTATCACATAATTTAATATAACTTTAATCTATTTAACATTTATAAGAATTCTAAAAAAAATTGAGTAAATTATTAGATGTGTAAAATAGTAGAATTCAAATGTATATATTATTTTTGTTATTTTATGTAAATTTATGTTACACATTTTCATTTATCTTATTTCTCTTCATGTAATGATAACAAATATGTGATATTATATGTTTTTTTCCCAAAGGAAAAATCGCAATTTCCATTAATTATAAGATGAAAATTACATAATATAGATGCTCTATGAGAGCATATGCCGAAAGTGGTTTTGCGACCACCCACTATAAAAAGAGTATGTTAATCTCTATGTTGTAATACATATGTACATATATAAATTAAACAATAAACTTGTTGTAGTATTTCCAAAAAGACCAAAATTGTAATGTGTTGTTCATGGTTGTTCATTCAAAGATTGCAGTTGATCTGCGAATGGCATGTGGTAGTATTCGTAGTAATCGAGTCCATCGTGATCTTGTATCAACCAATGTCCTTGAGGATGGTTTGCAACCTCCTTAGAAAGGAGTTTGGAAACTTGATTCCTTTCCTTATAGATATGAGAGCAAGTGATATAATCAAAATGATATTTGAGCTAGAGAATTTCATCCAATAGATTTTGTAGTGTGTGACTGTGATATGTCGATTTCTTATTAAACCAATTTATAATGATTAGCGAGTCACTAAATATCTGAAGTCGTCTGCATCCTTTTTCAAGTGAAAAAATAATGAGATAGTATAGTTCTACATTGTTGTTGGTATCGGGTCAAAGTCCAATTTTCATTTTGATGCAAATATTCTCTGATAAATATAGTACAATCCCCCCCCCCCCACACACACACACAAGAGAGTTGTTGAGCAGATCTGTCAAAATATGTCCAAGGGTATGTTTTATCAATCGATTTGGGAGAGATATGATATGAATTCAACAATGGGAGGGTCATCTAGAATCATATGATATAAAGAGGTGGTGTGTGAGGCCAAAATATCTAGGTTGTGAGTTTTACCTTGAAATATGAGATGAATCCCACAGATCCAAATGGCCTGGCATATAAGGGGAGGGAGGTTCCTATGCTTGGGGGAAGGGGTTTGTTGCCACCAGGTGCCCCAAGCATCAACGATGGAAGGGCTAGTCCAATGCAATGTGATATGAAGTTGAGTATTCACCAAATGCCAAAGAGAGGAGGCAAAGGAAAAACGGAGGAAAATATGTTCGAAAGAGTCCTCCGCGACGTGGAAAAGTGGACACCAAGTTGGAAGAAGGAAATGCTTCTGCATATTCAAACCAGTGTGGATCTTGTCTCTAAGAATGCACTACATCAACAATTTTGATTTGGGAGGGCACTTGAGCTTCCATAAAGGTGCCCATCACCAACAAAATTTAGGAGGTATTTTCCATGATGAGCACAGGCCCATATAAGCTCATCCTACCTTTTAGATATTCTAATGTGTGATGCCAAGAGGGCCTCAATATATGAGTTCCAATGTGGATGCCACTGATTAGGGATGTGAAGATCGAGGGCTGATAACCAAACTTGATGAAGGATGGACATGTGTTCATGGTCTACAATATGCTGAATGTGAGTTATGCCAGATTGTTCAAGAAAATGGATGAGATTTTGTGGAAGAGTGGGAGCCATGTCGGATCCAGACCAGGGAACCCTATTGATGCACATGGTTGAGCCCGATCCAATTCTCCAAGCAAGTCCTTTTTTGACATAGACAATGGATTGAGATATTGAGCGCAAAATGGTGGATGCAGATAACCTATGTTGAATAGGACGACGAATGCATTCTATAGGATGCAAGGGGTGAATGTATTTGCAAACGATAACTTTTGTCCAGAGGTTATCCTCAGTCAGGATACGACATCCTAATTTTGTAGCAAGGGCTTTCGCGAAGGAAGGAGGGAAGATGTTTTATTCCCTAGCCAGCGGCCAAGAACCCCCCCCAACCCCCCCCCCCCCCCCCCCCCTCCATTTTGGGCATGCAATTTGTTCTCATCACAACCAAGCCAAAGTTTTGCCTTCTTTTGAACCCCTCTGAATGTACCGACTATAGAGCTGTTGTATTCTGGAGAGGATGCCTTTTGGTATCCAAGATAGTGACATCAAATACACATGAGTGACCCCAATGACAGATTTTATGAGAGTTAGTCGACCGTCTCTGGACAACCACCTGTGATACCAGATTTTTAGATGATTCTCAATCTCTGCGATCAGCCATGACCAATCAACTATTTTGTAGTTGATAAGATTGAGGTGGAAGCCTAGATGTTTAAGTCCATCATCGAATGCAGTATGGATGAAGGGAATTTCTGCAGGGAAAATCTAATCTCGTTCTGAGAACAATCCAAGTCCGATAATGTTGATTTTGTGAAATTATAGGACATTTCGGTGGCCTTGCAAAAGAGGGTGAATATGGAGAGAAAAGGAAAGATCACTAATGGAGCCATTTAGAAAAATGAGGACATCGTTGACAAAGAGGTGGGTAAATATACAATTGTCAACAATCTTGATCCCTTTTATTATGCCTCTGCTTCTTTCTTCCGAGATGAATATGCTTAGACCTTCCATGATAAGAAGGAAAAGGAGAGGGGATAATGGACAGGCTTGTTGAAGGCCACGCTCCAAATGGAAGAAATCTGTGGCAGAGCCATTGATCACCACACTGTATGATACCGAAGTGATACAACACGTGATCTAGTTGATGAAGAGTACGGGGAATCCAAGATGGGTTAGAAGCATTCTGATGTAAAGTTAGCACGATCTGTCAAAAGATTTTGCAAGATCATTTTTTGGAATCATGCATTTGAGATGATAGGTGTGCATGGAGTGGAGGCCCACTTGAGAGAGGTTGATAGCATCATGAATCTGTCTCTTGTCCAAGAAAGAAAATTTTTCCTAGGAGATATGATGAGATAGTATGGGGTGAAGACGATTGGTAATGATCTTGGCTCCAATTATATATATGTAGTTACATAACGATATGGGCCGAAAATCAACAAATGTGCGAGGGTGATCAGATTTTGTTATGAGGGCAATGAATGTGGAGTTGAAAGAATCATATATATGACCTGTCATCCTATATTCTTCCAAAACGTTCAGCAAGTCGTGACCAATGACATCAAAGAAGTTTAAGAAAAATTCAATGGTCCATCCATTTGGTTCGAGGCTTTTATCTTTTTTGAACCATTTTATAACAACTTCCAACTCCCCCATCGAGATTGGTTGTATGAGCAAATCAACCTCATCAATTTCAACAAATATGGGAAATAGATAGACCACTTTGATGATTTTATCCAGAGTAGCCTTTTGAGGGGCCCTATACAGGTTTCAAAAATGGTTGATGCCGATAGTGGCTAGATGGGGAAAAGAATAGACCGACTGACTGAACTCATCCTCCAACTTCCATATTGTGTTGATGTCTTTTCGACCACGAGCGAACTATTGGAAGAATTTTGTGTTATCATCCCCAGCCTTAAACCAGATGGCCCTGCTCCGAAGCCTCCAAGATTCTACTCTTTCCTTTAGTATTTTGTTCCTATCAAATTCTAGTTGAATTATCCTCTCCTTTGATTCTTATGTTTGGAAGCCACTGTTCCACGGATCATCAAGCCGAGCAAGTTCATCTTTGATAGATGGAAGAGAGGAGTCATCCCAAGTCTTTTTGGCTTTTTCCCATTCGATGGTTTTACCCTTAATGATGTGGAGTTTGTGAGCAAAGGAATGAGATGCGGAGGATCTAGGAGGGGCATCTTATGTTAGCCACAAATGTTTAACCAAATTGTTGTACATGATGTCTTGTAACCAAGTCAAATTTAATTTAAATGGGCTATGTGTTTTGGAAAATGGACTAGAGATTTCTAGGTAAATGGGAGAGTGGCCAGATATGCCACAAGAGCCAACCCGTTGCCTGTACTGGGAAAGCTTCCCAAGAAGCACATCCTTGATTAGAAATCTGTCGATTCTCCTGGCTAGCATTGCATCAGTCATCCTTCAAGTATGCCTTATAGGCTTATTACAAGCAGATGGGATTTCAATGAGATTGTGTCTATCTAATAAGTTCATCATGGAATCCGATAGATGGTCGATTTGTGCATGTGATCCCAAGATTCAGCACGACCAATTGAGAAATTGAGATCACCACCAAGAATGATATTATCATCAAGCATGAAGGAGGACTGGAGGAGGGATTCCGAAAATTGTAGGCAATTATGACACGATCCATAGGCATTCACGAGACAAAGGACAAGGCCGAGGGATTCTGACAAGATGTCCATAACCAATGCTCGATCACATCCCGAAACATTGAGGAGCTTGGTGGACAATGGATTAATGCCAAAGGCGATGCCTCCAGATCGCCCACAAACATCGAGAGCATGGAAGGTTCAACAAGGAAGAATGGATGACAGTATTGATATGATGTCCTCAATAGTGCCCAGGGTTTCCTGGAGAAAAATTGCATCCACTTTCACTTGTTCTAAGAGCCGCCTGAGGGCTAGTCTTTTAACGGGGCTAGCTATCCCGCGATAGCTCAAGGACATCCACTTCATAAGGGCCCCGATGAAGGGAATTTCCTTGCTCTAAGTGCCCCATTGATCAATTGTTGTCTACCCTCAGCAACTTCAATGCCAACCCGATGTATAGCTTTTTATATGGAGGAGTGACGCCCACGACCAGATTTGTTGGTGGGGGGCAAGGAGGAGGGACCCAAACCAAAGGAGAGGAAGTTTTAGGCAGGTGTCTAGGACAAATATTATAGGACAACCAGAATGAGAGTCAAATGAGTCATGTTCAGGGGAGGAGGGTCCAAAGTCTCGAAGATATGATGAAGGGGGAGGGAAAGAATAAGAAACGAGAGCAGATGAACGGGGACATAATGCAGGGGAGAGAGGATACTCCGAGACATTGACCTCTAATATGAAAGGTGCATATGACATATTAGATGTGCAGTGTAAAGGAGAAGAGAGAGAAGATGATGTACCTACAGTAGTCGAATGAGACCTAGTGATGCGAGGCAACGGGAAAGATGGAGGTCGGCGCGAGGATGTGATTTTCTGTATGGCCGATGTTTGAGGCCGAGTCGGGGGAAGTTCCATCCTGTTCTCGTTGGTATCTTGATGATCCCAACTAATATCCAATGGATTGTATGCTAATGAGGGTTTTGTGTGAGCATTGACTTTGGAGAGGAGTGCGCAGTCCTTCAAAAGGTACCCGACCTTGTGGCATCTTCTGCATCGAAATGGTACCCCTTCATATTCCAAGATATGAACTCTTGTGATGTTCCTCCAAGTGATCTTCATATCCTTGTCCAATCCTTCCCTAGTGTCGAGGTGAACCAGGATGTGAGCGAATGTCATCTTCCCTATCTATAGAAATTTGTCATAATCCAAGTATGTCCTGAGAGTATTTCCTATGCTACGAAAAAACGTCTTCTGACTAGAGGTGCATTGGAAGGCCAGGAAAATGGACCAAAACAGGTCCAACTCCAAGATGTTCGCACTCGGGATCAAATAAGGGGCTCCATTGTTTAAGGAGAACATGCACCAGCTATATGTGCCAATATCTAGAGAGGACCCAATTGACCTGATCATGTTGTGTAAAATGCAGGGAAAAGCAACCTCTGGGGAGAGTGACAAAAAAAGGGAGCTCAGGGAGGATTTTCCCCCAAATTTTTTATGCCCATTTCCATAGACGATCTGCAGAGAAATTCCACCCTCTGGCCCTTCTAACCAGTACTTTGTATGCAGTGCCCATCACTTCGACATATGTAGATATTCTCCTAGAATCAGGTGATGTTCTTTAAGGCCCGATTCTACAGATTTAGGATTTTGTGTGAAGTCTTGTGTGTGGAGGGTTCAAGAGCGGGATTTGGCCAGGGTTGGGTAGAGAAAGGAAAAACTCTAGATGCAGAAGACGATGAAATGTCTATGGGTATGCCTTCGAAGAAACCCGATGGAGGGGAAGCAGTGACTGAGGGTATGCAGGCGAAACCGGTGATGGGGGGAGCCACAGGGGAGAACAAGGGGAATGATGCCCTAGTAGATTCGAAAGAAGGTGTATGTCAGGGTAATGCACCAAGTGGGGGGGGAGATGGGTATCTGGGATAATGATGTGAAGAGTGGAGGGATATGGGATACGGTAATCCAAGAAGGGCAGGGAGATGTGCGCGACGTTATATTATGAGTAAGGGTTAGTGGAATAATGGTGTTGGGGATAAAATAGAGGCTCATATGCATCCAAATGTGAGGAAAAGGAGGGATATTCCGGGAAGGTGGGTGAGATGCCTACGTGAGAGGTTGTAGAAGGCCCTGAGATTGGGAGCTCCATTGCCGCTGACTGGAGAGGGGGACTTAGCCAAATATTTGCCGCAACATATGGGTTTTCCTAGAAATATAGGAGGTCTATCTCCATCTCAACAGGTAGGCAAGAACAACTGGAGGATAAGGACATGCACCAACTACCTCAGTGCCGAGATGCAGCAGGTTCCTGTGGCAAGGGGAGTAGAATGAGGAGGAAGTTGAAACCACTGATACTAAAATAGGATGTGTGAGTGAGGCTTCATCTGCCTATTCCGAGCCATCGTTGTCTAGCCCCATCAGAGCCCCCCTTAGTTTATCATTCATTCCATAATGTTATTTTCGGAGTATGTATATGTAATATTGAATGTTTTATTAGGGAGAAATTATAAATTAGGATATACCTATTAAAAATATTACTTATTAAATTAGGTTTTTTATTAAGGGCCTAGTAAATGTTATGTAACAAGCTCACAAAATAAAGGAAAAGATAGATCATTGACTTAAAAATTATCTTCTTTGAGGGGCAAACTTCATTTACATTACATAAATGAACAATTCTTGGATGATGCAAATCGTAAGGCCTCCTTGGTATATATAGGATTCTAAGGGGTCACAATACAATCAGAGCCTACATAAAAATAATATTGTAAGGGCACAATAATAACAATATTGGGTTTCTATGGGGCATAACAATAATAATCTGGGGGATACATGGGAACAAAATAATAATAGGGGGTTATACAAAAAATAATAATAAGGAGGATACATTAGTATTATAGAGACCTAAATTAGACAAGCTTGAACAATGAGGAATACACATCAGAACACCAATTTACAAACACTCCCCAAGTACAATAAACAAAGTATGTACAACTGCGACCAAAAGTGCCATTTTACAACAAAAAAAAGTGTTATAGCCATGCAATGCACTAAAGATATTCTAGACAATGCAATGACACTTAGGAATGATCAAGAACACTTGAAACACGTTGAATCACTTGAAACAACACTTGATGACCAAAGTGTTGCTTGATGCGACAGGTTGGTAGGCTCCAAAATTTGAGTGTAGTGAAGTTTTGGAGGGTATTGTAGCATCAACAACAATATCATAGTATTTTGTTCATGATGGATGCATATTTGATTGGGCTCATGCAATTTCAATAAAAATCTCATATCAACTTAGGAGTCTCAATATCTAGACAAAGAAGTTCTTCATGATTTCATACTTTATTTATGCTCATAGGGTCTTCACTTAGTCAACTTGTACCATAGCACCTTCATTTGTGGGATATTAAATAACACTCATAATCCCACTAGATACTGATAAAACCTCTCAAAGATTTTTCATTGAACCCCCTTGCAATACATATTTCTAATAAAGTAAATCTTATTTTTAATATTGTTGGACACCTAATATGTAAGGGTTGGTGTGGAGGAATTCCAACAGCCACAAAAGTCCAAGAGACCTCTTGGCATATGAAACCAAGGGTCATAATCACATGTATTAATATGTACATCTTGTTAATAGAATGGATTTCACGACTATCTAATATGTTGTTTACATTTTATTAGTGTTTAACATGGTATTAGAGCCACAGTGTGTGGCCTTCCTCGGCCACTAGTTTTGTGGTCTTCATCAACCTGTTGTGCCTGCAAGTGATTAGAGATCCCTTCGCTGGTTTCTTTCTTATCAAGGGACAACCCGAATTTTTATTAGATCTTGGGCTCTCAAAGGTTTTTAGTGCTAGCCATCCACACCAAATTCAGAACTTGTCCCTCTGTCTTTCAAGGCTGCGACATATCTACACCAAGTTGTTTTACCTAAGTGTTATCTTTGCCATTCTCCACTTTGAGCATTATGATTTTTTTCTTCTCTGGTTTGGTGGCCTTGAGAAGATCCTAGTTTTTTTAAACTCCTTGATTCTCAATAGAAATGTTCAGCTCTTCCGGTGGTGCATGTTAGATTTGCACCTCTAACTATTTCTATGTCTACACGTTTTTATTACTCTTCTCAACTCTATCGCACATCACAACTAACTACCATCAACCATTCGAGCATAAAATCTAGCATGTTAATTACTATCTAGAATCTTATTCCAAGAGTGTTACATTTTCATTTAGTTCTTAGCTTTTAAGATATCTCCAATTTATGGCCCTATTCCTAACAAGTGATTGCTTGGAATGATATAAGGGCATTGAACCTCTATACATCAAGTATTTTTCCACATTTTGACAAACCTACCCATTGACGTGTGTTATGCTCTTAACATGTGAGAAGATGCCAGAATACCAAATATGCAAAGAAATACAACCCAGAACACAGAACAAAATGAGAAATAACAACATGTATTTTATTATTCAAAGATGAAAGCAATGTTCACTTGCCTCTTCGAGGGGGAAACCTCCAATAGAGCAGGGCTCGATTATAGAATAAGACATGACACTCCTCAATGGGGAGTCTCTATCCTTTATATAGGATCCATACATCCAATACCATGGGTCAATACTATGGTTCTATTAATACCATCTATCTAATACCATGGCCCATTTGCAACTAACTGTGGTCCCTTTCTTTAAATGTGGGTCAACCACTTACAATTACTAATATGGGCTTTATTGACTTTTTAACTAACTATAATTATGACTCAACCCTATTACATAAATAAGGGGGTTAGGGTTGGACCCTAACATGACCTCCCCCATAAAAATAGCCTTGTCCTCAAGGATGAAGTTGCGGAAACTGCTGAAGAATAGTGGTTGGTTCCTTGGTTGCATCTTCTGGAGAGGTGTCTTTCCACTTGACGAGAACTTCCTTGATTGTGTAGTCGCGCAGGTGCCATTCTCGCGTGTTAAGAACCTGTTCAGGTTGGAGCCAGATTGAACCTTCTTCATCCAATTCCAGTAGACTGGTTTGAATTCTGCAATTGTTCCCTACCACTTTCATGAGGCATGACATGGAAGACAGGATGGATTTTTGTAGTGGGTGGCAAGGTTAGCTTAGAGGCTACTTCTCCAATGTGCTAAAGTATTTGATACGGTCCGTAGAATTTTGGAGATAATTTCTGACGACCCTTGTCTTTGAGTGATTTTTGTTTGTATGGTTGTAGACTCAAGAATACCCGATCCCCTTGAAATGTGTGCTCTGAACGATGTTAGTCTGCCTGTTGCTTCATGCAATTCTGAGCTTGATGGAGATTATCTTTGAGGTGGGTGAGCATGGTTGCACGGTTCTGTAGGAGTTGATCCACTGCTTTTACCTTAGAGAATCCAGGGATATAAGAAGTAGGTGAAGGGGGGAGTTGACCATAAACTGCTTCATTTGGAGTCATCTTGGTGGCGGTATGATAGTTAGTATTATACCACCATTCTACTAGAGGTAACCACTGTACCCGTAGATATTGCTTTTCTGAAGTGAAACACCTAAGGTAGGTCTCCAGACATTTGTTGACTGCTTTAGTTTGTCCATCAATTTGGGGATGATAGGAAGTACTAAGTTGGAGTTGGGTGCCTTGTAGCTTGAAAAGTTCTAGCCAAAATTTACTAGTGAAGATCGGGTCATGATCAGACACAATGGAAGTGGGCATGCCATGCAATTTGAAGATATGGTCCATGAAAGATTGAGGCACCAAAGTGGGTGTAAAAGGGTGGGGTAAGGTGCAAAAATGAGCATACTTAAAAAGTCTGTCCACAACCACCATGATGACTGACTTGTTGCCTGACTTCGGAAGACCAATAATGAAATCCATAGAAACATCCGTCCAGATTGAGGCAGGTATGGGAAATGGTTGTAAAGTGCTTGGGGACTTGACTGTTTCTCCTTTGTGGCACTGACACACATCAGATTCAGCTACAAAAGTAATAATGTCCTTTTTCATTCCTATCTAAAAGAAGGAATGACGAGTGTGAGAATAAGTTTTCTGAAAGCCTAAATGGCCTACAATGGGAGATGAGTGCAACTCTGCCAAATGCACCTTTTGAGGGTGGATGTCGGTGATATCACTACTTTGTCCTTGTAGCGAAGAATCTCATCCTTCCAAGAGTAGCCTGCTGTGGAATTTGGATCTTCTTGCAAGTTATGAATGAGTTGGGAGAGCGAAGGATGTGAAAACCATTCTTTGCGAGCTTCTTCAGTCCACTATGGAATGGGAAGAGAGATTGCTAGTAGGGTGTTGACCTCCTCAAATTGACGTGATAAAGCATCCACTATGACATTTTTGCGCCCTTTCTTGTAAATTATCTCATAATCATATCCCAACAGTTTTGGCTAGCCATTTATTTTGCTATGGCAAGGATAAGCGTTGCTCCAAAAAATATTTAAGGCTTTGATGGTCTATGCAGATTTGGAAACGCTGCTCCAATAAGTATGGTCGCCAGGTATCCACTGCATGTAAGATGGCCATCATCTCCTTCTCATAGGTAGATGTTTTCCACTTAGTTGTTGGCTAGTGAAGGCCAAGGGTCGACCTTCCTGCATTAAGATAACCCCAATACCCATACTTGAAGCATCACATTCAATCACAAATGATTTGGTGAAGTCAGGTAGTGCCAATACGAGATTGGAACACATGGCATGTTTGAGAGCAATAAACATCTGTTGTGCTTCATCATCCCAGAGGAATGAATTTTTCTTGAGAAGGTGAGTGAGGGGTCTAGCAATGCGACCATAATTGCGGAAAAATTTGTGATAGTAGCTGGTGAGACCCAAGAATCCTCTCAAACTCTTCAAGGTCTTTGGTTGGGGCCAATCCAGCATTGCCTGGATCTTTTTGGGATCCACCCTGACACCTTCACGCCCCACAATGTGGCCCAAATACTCAACTTATTTCATGCCAAAAGAGCACTTGGACAATTTGACAAATAATTTATGTTTCTCGAGGAGTTACAAGAGTAGGTCTACATGCTGAAGATGTTTTTCCCAAGTGAGGTTGTAGATGAGAATGTCATCAAAGAAAACAAGGACAAATTTTCTGAGATATGGTTTGAGCAGGTGATTCATGAGGCTCTAAAAAGTGGATGGGGCATTACAGAGACCAAATGGCATGACTAGGAATTCATAATGGCCTTCATGAGTTCGGAAAGCAATCTTAGAAATGTCTACTTCTTTCATGTGAATTTGGTGATAGCCCAAGTGAAGGTCTAGCTTAGTAAAGAATTGAGCCCCATTTAGTTCATCCAGCAAACCACCAACAATCGTGATGGGGAATTTATCTTTGACTGTTAACTTGTTGAGGGCCCTGAAGTCTAGACACATACTCCATTCCCCATCTTTCTTGAGCACCATGATCACAGACGATGAATAAGGACTAATGCTAGGACAAATGACACTGACTTCCATGAGTTCCTTGTTGATTTTTTCAATTTCATTCTTTTGGGCAAAAGAGCATCTATATGGGCACACATTCGATGGTTATGCCCCTGGGACCAAAGTAATGTTATGATCATGTTCCCCTCTTGATGGTGGAAGCTCATGAGGTTTGTCAAAGACTTATAGATGGTTGTTTAAGACGTGTTGCATCTCAGGATGAATATGAAGAGTAGGGGAGTCGAAGGCTTAAATGGCATTAAATTGGGCGATAAGTCCATGGTGGCCCTTTTTTAACAACTTTTCCATCCGATGCGAGCTGATGATGGAATGAGTACCTGCTTGGAGTCTGCGAAGGGTATGTGTGTGGTCATTATTCTTAAAGCTCATATATAACTCCTGGAAATCCATTGTGATTGGGTCGAGTGTGCGGAGCCATTCAGCACCCAAGACAATTTCACACCCACCCATGTTGATGGCAAACATGTGGGTCTTTAGGTGGTAACCTCCCATCTAAAGTTTGATATTTTCACAGCGGCCATCACATTTCATTGTCCCCCCATCAACAATCTGTACCTAGAAATTAGAGACTGCTCTGACAAAACAATGCACAACTTCTGCGACTCTTTGATGGATAAAGTTATGCATGCTGCCACTATCAATCAAGATTATACAGGGCGATGTTTAATAAAACCTCTGATTTTGAGAGTTTGGGGAGAAGAAATGCCTGCCAAAGCATGGAGCGAGATAACTGGTTCTTCTGGTGTAGCTGGGAGCTCATTGTCCTGTTGATTGTCGTCATCTTCCTCCTCTGGTCCCTCAAAGGATGGGGCTTCCTCAGATGAACTGTGATCAGTAGCATCAATTTGAAAGAATTTGGGTTCCTTACATTTTATGCCCCAGGGAGTATTTGTCATCACAATAGTAACACAATCCTTGCTTTCTTCTTTCTGCCATTTCTGTTGGTGACACCTTTTAAACCTTAAGTGTTTGGGTAGTGCCCGAAATCTAGGTGGGGCATCCCTTGGCTATGAAATTTGGACGAGGTGACTGGGCTGCTAAAGCGTGTTCCACTTCACGAGTCGTTGTGCAAGCTTCCAGCCATGTGGGTGGGTGGTGCATCCAGACATGAGCTTGGATGGTATCTTTGAGACCACTGAGAAAACATTCCAAGAAGAATTCATCTGCCAAACCTCCTGTGCAGGAGGCTAATGCCTCAAAGGATGCAATATAGTCGTGTATTGTGCCTATCTATCTGAGCTTAGTAAGATGACCCAAAAAATTGGATTCACGTTCAAAGATGTCACAAAGGGATTTTGAGAACGCCTGCCAAGTAATTGGCCTTGCATAGCATTTTTTATGCCATTACCACCATTTCCATCTTTCTTGGTCCAAGTAAAGGCCTACCACACATAGCTTAGTCTCATCATCTTTGATGTGATTCAACGTGAAATATTGGTCCATTTTTGATAGCCATATTTCCGGATTAGAGCCATCAAATTTGTACATGTCCCACTTGGGTGGTCGAGGGTGGGAATGTTGGTGGTTTCCATGGAAGTGAAGAGAATGGCTAGATTCTCCTTCATGGTCTTCATTAAAAGCATATGCCTCCGATTGTAACGCCAACTTACCCTTTGTGAATGTGTCGTGAAATGTCTGGATCTGCCTCGATAATTCCTCGAACCATTTTTCGAGGGATTCCATCTTCTCATTGGCCATAGTTTGAGCTCTAGTTTCTACCATACATCGATCCGGTTCACTTGTCGTCACTGTGAAAAAATTTGGGGCTGCTCGAAAATTGAAGCTAACAAGTGAATGGTACCACCTCGCTCAGCCCGTCGTCCTGATTCTTATGGGCTAAGTCTCTTATAAGTGTCCTGGGAGGCCCTCTGTAAGGAGTTTTGCTCCCCGCTTTTCAATACTACAGTAGCCAATTCCCAAAAAAGTTAATCTTGCCCAATGTCCTACAAGAATCACCCCAAGGTATAGGAGCCACAAGCCTCCTTGCACAAATGGTTAGATCTATCTGCGAAACCCTCAACTGCAGAGAGTGAGTAGGAATGCGGCAGCGACCGAACCCCCACTGCTAGATCTGAATGTTATTATAGTGGATCTAATTGTTGCGGCGACGCAAAACCCGACCTGCTAGATCTGATCTGGCAAAGAAGATGATGGCAATCTTTAGAGAGACAAGGGAACTATGGTCTCAAGGAGTGTCAGGAGCTACAGATCGCAATATACATAAGGGTCCAACAGTAGTACTTGACCCAATCTTTCAAGGCACTAACTAAGGAGGATCAACCGTACCCTTAGCCGTACTACCCGACTACCCTATCGTACGCGTGAGTAATCTCCCTTAGTGTTGTTCTCAGTGTACTATAGCAGCAAGATGGCTGACGGTTTATCTACGACAAGGTTTCAGGTGAGCCTAGGTGTTATAGACATTTTTGGGCACTGCAACCGCAATCATACATGTCCATAAACCAAGGGCTCCTAAGTCCCTAAAAGTGTTGCTTCATGCCCTAAAGGAACAAGGTCAGCTGATTACATCATCTCCCAAAAGTTCTCCACAGAAAACTGCTCAGAGTTGATCAAAACTAGACCATACAGACTGCCCAGTGCAGAGGGTGCGATGCATCTCACCTACTCAGTGTAAAGGGTGCGATGCATACTGGAAATCCCTTCTGTAGGGTGAGATGGACGAGAGTAGATAAATGGCAGAGACAGTTTGCAAGGTGGATCATCATGGAATCTTCCAGAAACTTCTCCTGTGACACTTGCCTCTCTGAATTCGCCCAGGGATGAGTAAGATATCATCAATCTCCAAGTGGAAGCAAGGGTTATCAGAGAGAGGAAACTAATCAAAATCGCAAAAGCTTACTCACCCCCCTGCAATCATCTATATATGGATCCCTCATCACAGAGATCCAGAGGCTGGAATCTTGTATCTTGTAAGGAAGTGCTGTTGGTTTCCTGGTGCAAACATCATAGTGTTGGGTGATCTAAGATTTTCATGAGGTGAAGAAGGGCTTTCATGCTGAGAGGATGATGTTGGGTCAAAACAATTGGTTGTAATCCTCTTTGCTATTCTTGATATTAATAAAGTCATTCAAGTTTTCCTCCACATTCTTGTACGTTTTATGATATATGCATTTGTGTGGCCAATACATATCTGGTCCTGTATTGCTTATGATTGTAGATCTTTGTTCTTCGATAGTATTATGCTGCTTTGATTCCACAGGTGCTCTTTGAAGCTAGGTGGACGAAAGAGGAGCGACAAAGATCTGTTAGAAGGGAGAGGAACTAAGCAAGGAACCAAGCGCAAGACTGAGGTTGGTGTCCTTTGTTCCCCTCTTATCTACTTCTCATAAAGGAAAGTGAAAGTAGTTTTAGTTTGTTTGTTTCTAAGATAGCTACAGTCTTAGTGGGACTAGCAGCTCTGAGTGGACACTAGATTTCCCAATAATATTAGGGGGCTTTTGATATACCCAGAGGGTACGTGGAAGACAGTTGGTGCGTGGTTTTGTCTAATGCACTACTACTCAAAGGGGTACCCGCAGGGGTTACAAGGGAGTCCAACAAGTGTGACCACCTCTTGTATTTCCTGCGTGCATGCCTCCCCAAATCCGTAGGTTTATGCACTCAGCGACAGATCCCATGGTTTAAAGACGCTGGAACACGTCTCTAGCAAAAAAAAAAACTGCTACAAATGGAGATACCATCGACCCTGGAAAGTGCTCTGATACCACTTGTTATGCTCTTGACCTGCGAGAAGATGCCAGAATACCAAATATGCGAAGAAACACAACCCAGAACACACAACAAAATGAGAAATAACAACATGAATTTTATTATTCAGAGATGAAAGCAATGTTCACTTGCCTCTTCGAGGGGGCAACCTCTAATAGAGCAAGGCTCGATTACAGAATAACACATGACGCTCCTTAATGGGGAGTCTCTATCCTTTATATAGGATTCATACATGCAATACCATGGTTCAGTACCATGGTTCTATTAATACCATATATCTAATACCATGGCCCATTTGCAACTAGCTGTGGTCCCTTTCTTTAAATGCGGGTCAATCACTTACAATTATTAATATGGGCTTTATTGACTCTTTAAATAACTATAACTATGACTCGACCCTATTACATAAATAAGGGGGTTAGGGTTGGACCCTAACAACGTGTTCATTCTTTCCTATTTTGAGTACTCAAGGTTGCCATTGATTCTAAACACATTGTGATGAGCTGCAAAATCATCATTTTTGCGACAAAATAATTTTCTTTATTTTACCTAATTTTCCTCTTTTCTTTTACAAAATACTTTTAATCCCATATCTAACACGAGCTCCTAAGGTATAATACATGTCTTGTTAGTTTTCTATTTCACGTTACAGAATGGAACTAGGAAGTAGTTAAAAGAGTGAGACACACACACATATATAAATGGGATAAATCAGAGGCATTGACTTATATTGTTCACGATCACAGATGGATAATCTATCAAACACCTATTATTCAGGAATGGTTGGCATATTCAAATCGATAGGGCATTATAAGGAAGGCACAATGATGAGCATTTTTCTTGGAAATTTGCATCTCAGTTATGAATTAATATGAGGATGTTGGCATCTCTGTCATCTATTGCTCATGATCTATCAAACGATTCATTCTTAGATATCTTTCTAGTCCGAAAGAGGCACTTGTATGTTTTGACGATTAATTTTTTAACAGTCGAGATGCCTTGGCATGCAACAATCATTGCATCGCCAAGGCTGAAATTTGCATTTCAAATGTAACTTGTGTCAAATGTGGCTGGCCTTGTTTTAGAAGTTGAGGTGAACTATTTGGACAATGTAGCCTCTACGTTTAGTCAGTTGTTGGACAAAGATTCCTCTCATTTTTATAAGTATGTACGCATAAACTCATGATGATATACATCATGACTAAGATTCTGCCATATTTTTTATAATGAAATTTCCTATGGATGCAAAATTGATTTGCTAATTTTTGCTTTGTGAATTTGAGTATTGGGTGTAGGTTGAACCCCGAGTTGGGCCTGCTCAAGGTAAGGCCCTGCGCACACTTTTATTTCCAGTATTTATATTGATATGTGTTTTTTTTTGCAGCATTGTCTCTTTTACTTGCCCAATAGATTAAAGATCGGTCGAATAGATTTGAAGGGTGTATTTATGTGCGATTGGTGATATTTTTATTTCTATGCTTTCCTGGGCCATGTTCATTGCTTAAGTCTGTTTATAAAGGTGATTGTGCAAATGCTACAAAATCAATAGTTACTACTAAGAAATTAACAAGCTGCTGCATAATTACAGAAAGTGCAGCAGAATCTTACCTTTATAGGAAACCTTGTTAATAATTGGGTATTGCTCTTAAGGTTTGAGCTCTAGTATTTGGGTAAACTTATGGCAAACCAATTTAAGAAACTTAACCTGTCTTTGGTAGGAACTTTGGTACTTGCGCAAATAACATTGATTCCTCACAGTTAAAAAACTAAGGTTGATAATTAAATGATTATATATAATATATATATATATAATATATTATATATATATATATATGATATATATATATATTATATATATATACAACAGGTACTGTTAGCGCAATTGGTGGGGAGACACGAAAATATTAGAAGCCCTGTCAAATAAGAAATGACCTTAGGAGTAGAAGCGACCAAAGGGAGATAGTTAGTTGGCACTTTCAGTGATGTGTGTCATGAATGTCTTGCATTTAAAAGCATGTTAGTATCTGTAGAACAACATACGTAGGAAAAATAAAAAGTTGGTAAAAACCCCAAAATGTGGTGCAGTACGAGCCACACCTACTAACATTCTGGCAGACAGAGAAGGGAAACTTGTGAGGGAACCTTTTGTTCATAATAGTGCGACACAACAACCACCGAAATGCAGGGAACCAATAGGGGAAGGAATTACATTCAACGAGGAGAAAAAAAATCTCTTTAGCATCTAACAAAGTCCAAACGCCTGAAACTACAAGAGAGGATAAGATGCGGGATAAAGAAATAAAAGGACCAAGACAACAAGGCCTTGTTACTTTTGAGTTTCCTACCCAAGACCTCGATACAATGGTTCAAATGGAGTACAATCCTCTCTCTACCCTTCTGAATTTTCGTGGCCTTTCTAAGGAAGACCATGATATATTCCTTTTTGTGTTTGATGTTCTTTGTTGTAGTTACGATTACTCTACGGATGCCCAAAATTGAAATTGTTTCCTACAACGTTGAAAAATGTAGCTCTTCATTGGTTTATGGGGCTTGGAGGAAACTCCATTCAAATTTGGGATGAAATGAAGAGAATCTTATTGAAAATCTACTTCGGATATTGTAAAGTCCGAGACATTAAGGAATAAATATTCAGGATGTCCCAAGATGATGGTGAGAGTTTGGAAGATTATGTGGAACAATTTTAGTATACCCTACAGAGGACAACGCATAATTCACTAGATCCTGACACTTTATTTATCCTTTTTCTTAAGGAAATATTGCGTTGACACCTTAAATCATATGGGGGCAGGTGATGTCTCTTAGTTGTCCTATGATAAGATATGCGAGTTGTGTACACGATATTCTAGAGGAAGTTTGAAATACAATCGAAATTCTCAGGATGTGATTTCTAAGATCAATAGATCTAATGGAATAGGTGTAACCAAATCTGAGCTAGGAAAATTATTATAGAATTCTAAAATTGATATCCTTAGCACCCTAAGTTATCAATTAGATGCCTTTCAAGCTAAGAAGATGGAGGAGGTTGACTTAGCTCTACCTATATTCTGCTCCGAATGTTGTAATGTAGCAGACCTGGCGAAAAGTTCGTGTAATAAAAGTTAAGTAAAGGAAAAATAAGGCCACGGTTAAGGGACACTTATTCCAAGGTGAATGTTGAGGCAACTATTCCTAGTGGGCATCACTAGATGTGTGTTTTGGCTAAGGAAATTGGCAAAGGCTAAGGCAAAACCATTAAAAGGCAAAAAAACATTTTTGGCACATTTATCTATCAAAATAAAGGAAATTAGGAGAAAAGGAAGGTAAAAGGTCACATGTTGCATGTGAGGAGGATATTGAAGGAAAATAATGGAAAATGAAGAAATTAGAGGCCACATTGATAAAAAGGCTTATGAGGACCAGTTGGCAGGTCTTCACAGTGTAAGTTTTTTGTCAAGTTCAAGTTTGGAGTTCTCTCATTATTCTTTCTCTCTCTCTCACTCTCTTGGTCACTTAGAGTTTTCTTGGTGCTCTCAAGTTTGGAGAAAGGAAAGGGAAGGCAATGAAAGGAAAGGAAAAACAAGCAAGGATCAAGGAAAGGAAAGTAGGATCAAGCAGCTTCAACAAGAATACTTGCAAGTAACCCTTTGCATGTGTCAACGAGGCCTCTAATTTCTCCATTTTCCATTATTTTCCTTCAATTTTCTCCTCACATACAACCTGTGACCTTTTACCTTACTTTTATCCTAATTTCCTTTATTTTCATAAATAAATGTGCCAAGAACTCCTTTTGACTTTTGATGCCTTTGCCTTAGCCTTTGCCAATTTCCTTAGCCAAAACACACATACATTGATGCCCATTAGGATATATTTGCCCAAAATTCAACTTGGAATAAGTGTCCCTAAACAGTGGTCTTATTTTGCCTTTACTTAGCTTTTATTACATGAACTTTTCACTAGAGTTGTTATAGAACCCTCCCCCTTTGGGAACACCGTCCTCAGTGTTAAACCACACCATGCCCTTAGTAAAACTGCTGAAAAGCAAACATACTGCCTATGGAGCTTTATAACTTAGCTCGTTGCAATATTTACAATGAATGGCCTACTCCAAAGAAAAACAACACGAGAACATGACAACATACCATATACTGGAGCTTTATAACACAACTCATTACGGTATTTACAATAACCACCTACACACATATGGACATTTGCTAAAACAACAAATAAAAGGATACAATGCCCATATCAATCAATAAGGGAATCCAAAGGCTCATGCCTCAACCCTCCAAGTAATACCAAGATTCACCTCCTTCCCAAGAAGTACAAAATCCACTACCATAGTCAAAGTTGCGTCCAATTTACAGCTCTACAATCCCGTGCCACTTGTGCTCTCAGTGAACAGTTACATGCACATTGTTCCAAGGTACACTCCCAACGTGAATCTGATTCCATTTGGAAATGCTAATGACCAAACCAATATATCTGCGACCTTCCCTTCTCTGCTACAAAGTCCCTTGCGAATTCCGGTAACCCCCTTCTGTGCACTCACTCACCTTCCAAGTTCCTCGGAATCCCCTATCCCGGGCGATCCATCGCTTGGAAAGGCTTCCTCGCATTGGAAGATCAACAAACAAGGCATATACCTCCCTCAAAACCATCATCCCAGTCATAGAATGCTCATGGAAATCAATGGACGCTATTGGGTATGATTGTACCACAATGGCCCTGCTCCTGAAGTGCTTTACCATCGTACTGCTATATGTTTCAATTTATTTCACTATCGCTGCTAATTCATGTAGTTGATTTCAACCACCCAACTGGGCATGTTCATGCATTCCTGTTCCAAGCACATAATTTCCATTAGATTCAAACAACATCAAATCATACCTCATTGGTAGCTCATCAATAAGGTACACTTGCAGTTATGTTTGCTTCCTATCACAACAAGTCAAACTAATTGTTTGATCAAAACATCATGTATAAACATATCACATCCAGTTAGCTCAAAACACAACCATCATTGATCAACATCATAAATCACATGTAACCATCATAAACCATAATCATAGATCACATATAATCATCATAAACCATAGTAATAAGTCACATCTATAATAAAACTAAAATAAAATGTTGATACTTATCCTTTCATCAATCCTTAGCTTCTACCTTTGTATTTATTCCATACAGACTCTTGATCGGTTGCCACACCAGACAAACACCCAGTGCCTTCTCCTCAACCATGTGCACATAGACATAGTGTGCTTCACACACATACAGCCACACATGGCATACATCACCACGAAATACATGCACCTAGTATCGCATGCCTTCAACACATCATGTATGACATGCTCACAATACCATATGTACACCAGTACAATATGTACAAAACACCACCTGCACAACATCACATGTACATGGCACCACCTGCACAACGTGTACACAACGCCACATGTACACTGCACCATTGTACAACATGTACACAATACCAAATGTACACAACATCACATGCACGACTTGTGCACGATGCCACATGTACATAGAATCACATGCATGACATGTACACAAAACCACATGCAGATAGCACCATAGTTACAACATGTACACGACACCACATGCTTACAACACCACTTGCACAATCATGCACACAACACTATATATACAACATGCATAAAACACCATATGTACATAGCACTGCATATCCAATATGTACATAGCATCATCTATACACAACATTGCATATCCAACATGTGCACAACACCATATGCACACAACATCACATATCCATCATGTACATAACATCATCTATACCCAGCACTGCATATGCAATATTCGCACAATACTATATGTACCATCATGTACATAACATTGCATAAACAACATGTACACACGTTATGTATACATAACATCGTATGCGCACAACATCATAGATGCAACATGTGCAACATATATAACATATGCACAACAATAGTATTTCACATCCAAAAGCACACTGTCTCTGCCAAGAAACCTTGCTCCCATTGTCTTATCTATGCATGTCCTAGCATGTTGCCAACCACACTGATTTTGTTTCGCTAATGTATCCTTCCACATTACTTGTCATAAACATAGCCATAATACAAGTATACAATTTCAATTCATATCCACATGATATTGACCTTATATATTTGTCATGACTACTCTTCCCATTCTCTTTCTGATGAACCAGGATTCTCTTCATGCCATTTGCCTGCATAAGAAATCATTCCTCCATCAAAACGATCCCTGATGACCCTGTCAAACAGTGACACAAATACATAAATACACACATATATAATCATTAGAATAAAACAATCATCATCATGTCAGACAACGACATACATACATACATGCATACATATATAAACATCAACATAATCATGATCATGACATAATTACGAGATAACGTAAGGTCTAGGTTAAGAGAACTTCCTTTATCTGTGTACAACATGTACAACATTTAGAAAAATCATTCCCAACATAACCAAGGTATCCAACACCTTATATCCATTTACTTTACCTTTTCTGGTTACCCTTTTCATGTCTGTACTGCCACTATCCATTTACCACGATGGACCCAACTAGTCCAATCAACTGTCATAGTCTTACCTTCCCCTGTGCTTACTCATGCACAGAGCTTCATCTGAGTCTTCCATTACCTATTGGGTACCACACAATTTCCCCCAATCTCCATCAACTCTTCCTCTTTCGCAACCAATTCCCAAGACTCAAAACATAAAAGGCAACCCAAGAAACAAACAAGAAGATGATCATGAAAACCCATAACAACAATACGACACCGCAACAAAGTGGCATAGCTATGCACTAAACATCCGCAAAATCACAAATCAAGCACAACAATCGCAAAAGACCAAAAGCGCAAGACTAACAATAGACACCATGACTCAATCCCCATGGTTCCTAGTGCTTCAAAAGGAAAGCTCAACCTGAGTCTTCTTCAAGATTCATGGCAATCCATCTTACCATGCAACTGCCTGCATTACACTACCATAAACACATAATGTCAGGGCATAAATAAACATAACAATAAATCTGTTACCTTATCTTGCAATGCCAAGCTTGTTGCCTTGCAACTGAACACATCCACGCCATCTCTCAAGGGACTCCAATTATCTTGACAGATCCACCTGTAATTAGAGACTAGCTAATATACTTATCAAGTACATGTTCATGAATCTAGCACATATAATGTCAACAAATTCAAGGTTAAGAAGACTCCCTGTATGCAAAGCACTCATTTGTTTGGAGTTAGGGTTTCCAAACCTAGCAAATAAATTCTTTCCCAATTCCTTTCTTTTACCTTTTTCCTTGTTGCAATCGAGGCTTACTATGCGTTTTCACATCACCCAACTGTTAGTTATATAAACACATCAACTATTACCTTTTCACGCTAAAACCAACCATGTTTCTTGTAACTGCTCACACATGTCGACCACATGTTCCACATATCAAGACAATCATATTTATCAATTCGAAATCAACCTTTACCAAGACTAACAATCATGTCATAATCCATAGTCAACTCATATACATCAGTCATAATACATAACGCTACAACTATCACCTATCATACTCAAGTACATGTCATCTATCTCAACACATATGTATTAGCACAATCATCTTAAAACAATATCATTTGAACACGTACTCCTATTATGCAATTCATCAAACTTTCAACCAACTTGCACCATACCATGTTAAATAAATCAACTAGACAACATAAACAAATAGTCAACACCAAATATACAACATAAGCAAAATCATACCTTACTGTGTCTCAGGGGAGGCTATCTTGTCTGCACAATCATCTAGTTAGCACGATATAACTTCGCAACATATCAACTCAAACATAAATAAGATCATGATATCCAGAATAGTCCCTGGCTAACATGTTTACATCATAACTCGTACACAATTATCATTCACACATATGCAAAGTCAATCTAGATTAGTACAACACCATATCACAAATATGTTGACTCATACCTAAATATCGTAACCATAACCATCTACATAATCCAATTTAGCATGATACATATAACATTAAGGTATAAATGCTATAACCCTAACCATCAAGCTAACTATCATTCTCATCAACAACATATAACCTAATCGTCAGGCTACCTGTCATATAACAACAAGAAGTTAACCTATAACATACTCATTGGTAGCATATATCATAATCACAAGGTTATCTAATATAAAACAACAATAGCAATGCATACAACTACAAGTTACTATCATTCTTGAATATCTGACACGTGCATATAACTACATTAATCAACTAACATCTTTCATGAATGTAACCATAACATCAAAAGACATGTACATAACCCTAACGTATATAAACCTAATGCATATAACAATCATTGACTTACATACCTGCATGCAAAACATACAATACATGTATGACGATCTGCCCTTACCCCAAAGTCTAATGTTACAACCTCATTATGATGCTCTGAATCTCCTGCTCTATCTCAGCCAACACATTAGCATCATAACATACCAATATCACCTTGATGACCTAAATTGCATACCATGACTTCACAAGGCATGTTTGACCTACTATTCATGCATAACTATAAACAATACTATGCATGCATGACCACAACCATTACTCCATTGTACACATTGCCTCATGCAACTATCAATTTGCATAAAGAATGCTTAATCAACTACATATATGCATAACTGCATGTACTTGAGGATAAGTGATCAATTATTGTAATCAACCTACAAGACTGATGCATGTAATCAAATAAACAAGAGTGCAACCAAACATACAAGGATGTAATCAAGCTGCATATACTCTTGTAACTAGTCATATACTCTTGACGATGCATCCCAAAAAACCAACATCAAGTTCCTCATGACAACCTTAATACAATCACGATCAACATGATGCAATGCAACAAGTACATGGAATGCAAGTGTAAGAGACACACATGGAATTGGCATGCATGCATGATCATGAACCTTCACCCAAGGAGAGCGCAACCACGCTCTAGTACCAATCTGTAACACCCCCTCCCAGTTCTACCCAAAGTAACCATGCCAACCGGGGTAAACATGAGGATAGATGCTACTACAATCAGATTCGACCTCCTATGTCACCTTAATGAAGTAGAATCGACGGAACATCACATATAGTCATCCAACGTAATCAACAAACCCCTCAAGAGACAAGTTAGCCAGAGTCGCTAGAAAGCAGGCTTGTGAGAGTGATTTTGAGTTGTTGGTCGCTCTCTTGCCCATAACATGAGAGCGACTGAGGGATAAGAGCCGCATAATAGCAATGGGACCCAGGGACATGATGTATGTGTGGTTGACTTGTCTCCTGAGGGGTCTGTTGATGATGTTGAATGATTGTATGTGATGTTCCGTCGATTCCACTTCCTTAAGGTGACATAGGAGCTGGAATCTTATTGTAGTAGCATCTCTCCTCTTGTTTACCCCGATTGGAATGGTTACTTTGGGTAGACCTGGGAGGGGGTGTTACAGATTGGTATCAGAGCGTGGTTGCATTCTCATTGGGTGATGTGTTGGTCATGCATGCATGTCAGTTGCATGTGTGTCTCTTATACTTACATTTCCTGTGCTTGTTGCATTGCATAATTTTGATCATGGTTGTCGTAAGGAACTTGATGATTGATTCTATGGAATGCATCGTCGGGAGTATATGATTGGTTACATGAGTATATGCAACTTGATTACATCCTTGTATGTTCAGTTACATTCTTGGTTATTTGATTACATGCATCAGTCTTGTAGGTTGATTACAAGAATTGATCGCTTATGCTTGACTACATGCAATTATGCATATATGTAGTTGATTAAGCATTTCTTATGCAGGTTGATAGTTGCATGAGGCAATGTGGACAATGGAGTAATGGTTGTGGTCATGCATGCATGGTCTTGGTTATAGTTATGCATGAATAGTAGGTCAAACATGCCTTGTGAAGTCATGGTATGCAATTAAGGTCATCAGGGTGATATTTGTATGTTATGATGCTAATGTGTTGGATGAGATAGAGTAGGAGATGCAAAGCATCATGATGAGGTTGCAACATTGGAATTTGGGGTAAGAGAAGATCGTCATACAGGTATTGTATGTTTGGCATGTAGATATGTAAGTCAATGATTGTTATATGCGTTAGGTTTATATACATTAGGGTTATGTCCATGTCTTTTGATGTTATGGTTACATTCATGATAGATGTTAGTTGATTAGTGTAGTTATATGCACATGTGTCGGATAGTCAAGAATGATAGTAACATGTAGTTGTATGCATTGCTATTGTTGTTCTATATTACATAACCTAATGATTATGTTATATGTTGTTGATGAGTATCTTACAAGTTAACTTCTTGTTGTTATATTACAATTATCTTGACGATTAGGTTATATGTTGTTGATGAGAATGATAATTAGCTTGATGATTAGGGTTATAGCATTTATACCTTGATGTTATATGTATCATGCTAAATTGGAATCACCTATGCAGACGGTTATGGTTATGATATTCAGGTATGAGCCGACATATTTGTGATATGGTGTTGTACTAATCTAGATTGAGTTTGTATATGTGTGAATGATAATTATGTATGAGTTATGATGTAAACATGTTAGCTAGTGAATATTCTGGATATCATGATATTATTTATGTTTGAGTTGATATGTTGTGAAGTTATATCTTGCTAGCTAGATTGATTGTGCAGACAAGATAGCCTCCCTTGAGATACAATAAGGTACAAGTTTGCGGTGCTTGACTGTTTGATTATGTAATTTAGTTGATTTATTTAACATGGTATGTTGCAAGTTGGTTGAATGTTTAATGAATTGCATAATAGGAGTATGTGTTCAAATGATCTTGTTTTATGATGATTGTGATAATACATATGAGTTGAGATAACTGACATATACTTGAGCATGATAGGTGATAGTTGCAGTGTTATGTATTATGATTGATTACTATGAGTTGACTATCGATTATGACATGATTGTTAGTCTTGGTAAAGGTTGATTTCGAATTGATAGATATGATTGTCTTGATATGTGGAACATGTAGTTGACATGTGTGAGCAGTTGCAAGAAACATACTTGGTATTAGCGTGACAAGGTAATAGTTATTGAATTAAGGCTTTTGTGATCCATATCAAGTTTTTGAGACATGTTTTTGGCGATAATCACATCAAAATTCATTTGTTGACGCATTTCGAACCGACAAGTGTGGTTCATCGTGAGGACGAGATGAAGAACCAGATCATAGCAACAAGTTAAATAGAGAGACTGATCATTTTAATGGCTAGAAATAAATAGCTACTTTTGACCAAAGGAAACAATTACAATGGACTGGACTTCAACTACATTTGAGTGGACCAAGAGTTAGGGGAAAGTTTATTACTTAATTAATTAATTAGTTAATTTGTTTATTAAGTTTATTTATTTAAATATATGTGCATAAAATATATTATCCTCATTTTAATTTAAAAAATAAAAAATAATATAAATTTATATTAAATATTATATGAAGTATGATGGGAAAACTAGGATACTAACATAAATGTTTATTATCATTAAATTAAATTTTAATATCCTTGTTAAATTTATTTATTTCAATCTGAATATATATGTTACTAAATACAATATGGGATAAATTTGGATAAATATAAATGTTTGTTAATTAATTAATTAATTAGTTAATTTGTTTATTAAGTTTATTTATTTAAATACATATGTAACTTATTTATTTTATATATCATGTTTAATAAAGACTAAATAAAAAGTAAAATTATAAGAACCTATATTACGAAATTAAACCTAATAAATAAATAATAAATAAATATTAAGGGAAGTTTTATTATCCTCTTACTTTTAATTTAAAACTAACTAAAATATAAACTTATATGAATATTATTATAGGATCAAATTTAAAATATAAAAAAACAATGAATAATAAATGTAATGATACCACCAAAAAGGAAAAACAACAAATCCTTAGAAAAGGAAACATACGGAAATTCAAACAATCCAGAAGTTGAGGGAAATAAAACCAGAAAGGAAACAATGAAAATAATGAAAGAAAGGGTAAAAGGGGGGGCGGGAGGGGGGTGTGTTAAGAGGAAAGGGCAGGGATCCAACAACTGCTAATCTTCTAGCCGTCATCCCTGTTAAGATTGCTCGTCCTCCTTTCGATTTCTATTGCCTCCCTAAACTTGTGGTGATGAAAATGAGCAATCATAGCAATAACCTGGGCCTCTTCAATACATATATGATGCTTAGACTTCTCCGCGTGTTCTGCCAAGCCTGAAGACTGGGTCCTCCCATACTTGATGTCAGTTGCGTGCTCATGAATCCGTTGATTAATAGAGCCCTCAGTTTCACCAGAAAGGGGGTTCCACAAGAACATGGAATAACATAAACAATTTTCATGTCCTTGGGGTCAACAAGGCCTTTTACAAATCTCAGGGAGTTACGAAAGGTGTTAAGGGGTCGAAAGGTTGAGGGAACATTATGCTTCCTAAGGAGTCTCGCAATCTTGTCAGTGGTCCCCTAGATGAAAGGGAGATGCACCTCTGAGTTAGATATTTAGGGCATTTCTTAACCTTGGGACCTCTGCGAGCTTTAACGAAAGCTTTCAAACCTTGGTGCCTACTATATCAATTATTAACAAAAACATTAAGGAGATGGGATTTCTCTTTATTAAGGTTCTTTTCATCAGAGATTCTCAACACATGAGTAGCTAGCGTGTTGAGAACACCCAACTTTTGAGTAGGGAAATAATGAGAATTTGCATGAAGATACTTGAGTTTGTTTTCTTCCGAAACACCTGGTGGGAGAAAAAATCGTCATCCTTTTTCGAAATAAGAACATCAAGGAGGGCAGGCACCCATCAACTTCCTGCTCCATAATAAACTTTATGGAGGAAAATTGATTGTTGAGATGCTGGAAAAAATGATCTAACTTTTCTTGGCCATGAGACCAGATGACACAAGTGTCATCCACAAATATTTTCCATAGCTTGGGCAGGAGACGGGCTGAGGCCATAGTCCTGGATTCAAAGTATTCCATATTTAGCAACAACCGGGGACATGGGGGAGCCCATGACAACCCTGCATCTCTGCTCATAGAATTCCCCTTCAAAGCAGAAAAAAGTAGAAGTAAGACAAATCTCTACTAAACAAGCGGTATCAGGATCAATGAGGTGATTGATGATCTTAGTGGCCTCCTTAATAGGGATGCTAGTGTAAATGGAGACTACATTGAAACTAACAAGTTTGTCCTCAGGGTCAAAATTTGTGCCCTTTAACTCATTGAAAAATGAAGAAGTCTTTGACGAATGACTCTGTAAGGCCAACAAGGGTTTTAAGCTTCAAGGCAAGGTATTTGGCTAGGAGGTAGGTTGGCCCTCCTATGGTGTTGACAATGGGTCTCAGTGGGGCCCCTTCCGTGTAGATCTTTGGAAGCTCATAGATCCACAGAGTGATGAAGCTACTCTCAATAAGTTTGTGGCTAAAGGTTGATGTTGATGTGTTTATATAACTGACAATTGGGTGATGCGACAATGCATAGTAAGCCTTGATTGCAGCAAGGAAAAAGGTAAAAGAAAGGAATTGGGCAATAATTTATTTGGCTAGAATTCCAAACAAATGAGTGCTTTGCATACAAGGAGTCTTCTTAACTTTGATTTTGTTGACATTATATGTGCTAGATTCATGAACACGTACTTGACATGTATATTAGCTAGTCTCTAGTTGCAGGTGGATATGTCAAGATAATTGGAGTCCCTCATGAGATGACCTAGATGTGTTTAGTTGCAAGGCAACAAGCTTGGCAACACAATATAAGGTAATTGATTTATTGTTATGTTTATTGATGCACTAACATTATGTGTTTATGGCAGTATAATGTAGGGAGTTGCATCGAAAGAGAGATTGCCATGAATCTTGAAGAAGGCTCACGTTAAGCTTTCCTTTAGAAGCATTGGGAACCATGGGGATTGAGTCATGGTATCTCTTTTTAGTATTGTGCTTTTTGTCTTTTGCGATTGTTGTGCTTGATTTGCAATTTTGCATGTGTATAGTGCATATTTATGCCACTTTATTGCGGTGTCATATTGTTGTTATGGGTTTTCATGGTTTTCTTCTTGTTTGTTTCTTGGGTTGCCTTTTATGTTTTGAGTCTTGGGAATTGTTTGGGAAAGAGGAAGAGTTGATGGAGCTCGGGGAGAGTTGTGTGGTACCCAACAGCTAATGTAAGACTTAGATGAAGCTCTGTGCATGATTAAGCACAACGGAAGGTAAGACTATGACAATTGATTGGACTAGTTGGGTCCATCGTGATAAATGGATGGTGGCAATACAGACATGAAAAGGGTAACAAGAAAAGGTAAAGTAAATGAATATGAGGTGTTGGATACGTTGGCTATGTTGGGAACGATTTCTCAATGTTGTACATGTTGTACACGGATAAAGGAAGTTCTCTTAACCTAGGCGTTATGTTATCTAGTAATTATGTCATGATCATGATTATGTTGATGTTTATATATGTATGCATGTATGTATGTATGTCGTTGTCTAACATGATGATGATTGTTTTATGCTAATGATTATATATGTATGTATGTATGTATCTATGTCATTGTTTGACAGGTTCGTCAAGGATTGTTCTAGTGGGGGAATGATTTCTTATGCAGGCAAATGGCATGAAGAGATTCTTGGTTCATGAGAAATCGAGTGGGAAGAGTAGTCATGACAAATATATAAGGTCAGTATCATCTGGATATGAATTGATATTGTATACTTGTATTATGCTTATGTTTATGACAGGTAATGTGGAAGGATACATCAACGAAATGAAAGCAGAGTGGTCTGCGACATGCCGGGACAAGCATAGATAAGACACTGGGAGCAAGGTTTCTTGGTAGAGACAATGTCCTTTTGGATGTGAAGTACTATTGTTGTCCATATGTTGTATATGTTGCATCTATGGTGTTGTGCACGTGCAATGTTGTGTATATATAGAGTGTGTACCTGTTGTTTATGCAATGTTATGTACATGATGGTACATATAGTGTTGTGCAAATATTGCATATGCAGTGCTGGGTATAGATGATGTACATGATGGATATGCAATGTTATGTACATACGGTGTTGTGCACATGTTGGGTATGTAGTGCTGTGTACAGATGATGCTATGTACATGTTGGATATGCAACAATATGTACATATGGTGTTCTATACATGTTGTACACATGGTGTTGTGTGCATGTGGTGTTGTATACATGTCGTGCATGTGATGCTATGTACATGTGGCGTTGTGCATGTGATGTTGTGTAGATTTGGTATTGTGTACACGTTGTACAATGGTTTTGTGTACACATTATGCAGGTGGTGTCGTGTATATGTGATGTTGTACACACATTGTGCAGGTGGTGTTTTGTACATATGATACTAGTGCACATATGGTATTGTGAGCATGTCATATATGATGTGTTGAAGGCATGTGGTACTAGGTGCATGTATTGCATGGTGTTGTATGCCATGTGTGGTTGTATGTGTGTGAAGCACACATGTGTATGTGCACATGGTTGAGGAGAAGGCATTGAGTATTTGTTTGTTGCGGCCACCGATCAAGAGTGTGTATGGAATAAAGACAAAGGTAGAAGCTAAGGATTGATGAAAGGATAAGTATCAACATTTTATTTCAGTTTTATTATAGATGTGACTTATGACTATGGTATATGATGATTATATGTGATCTATGATTCTGGTTTATGATGGTTACATGTGATTTATGATGTTGATCTATGATGGTTGTGTTTTGAGCTAACTATATGTGATATGTTTATACATGATGTTTTGATCAAACAGTTAGTTTGACTTGTTGTGATAGGAAGCAAACATAATTTCAAGTGTACCTTATTGATGAGCTATCAATGAGGTATGTGTTGTGCCATACAACATCCCCCCATTTCATATCATTTAAATTCCAAAACTATAATGAAATGGGTCCCTTTTTTAATTTTTTGTTTCAAATTGGTATCAATTTAAAGTTCTATTTCAAAAAACGCTTGAATCAAAGGGAACATCATTAAAAAGCCTTTTTAATAAAACCAATCGATAAACCCCAACATAAAACGATTTACCTTTATCATTACGATAAAGCGATCGCAAGATCGCATATCGCAATGACAAAGAAAGCTCAACTTAAGGGACATCTTGGTTCCCGCCGATGCGAAATCGCAATCAGATATCGGCAAAGCATAAAGTAACATGAGTAACGATCCTTGCTCCAATGCGATGCGATATCAGCAATTGGCAATCACCAATTGGCAATCATACTTAAATGTAAAGAAGCTCCCCTTCACCTGATGCGATGCGATATCGCTATCGGCAATCGTCGACTTACCATGCCTTCATCCTAAGCGGCCTTACCAGCTATGCCCGACACGATGCGATATTGCTATCAGCGATTGGGGATTCCAAACAAAACCAATGCAATAATTTAGCATTTCCCCGATGCCCGACTCCGTAAAGGGTAAAATAACACAGTTTTCAAAGTAACAGTCATAAAGGCGGTTTAATATGATTTATTCGTAATTAAGGCCATATCCTTTGGAAAGCCACTCATCCGTGTTCAAACCACCAAATCACCGAAGCATGCTTCAAATAAATCATTCAGCCATTAATCGAAGCAACTGGAATTAATGAGATTGACAGGCCGTAATGACCATTTAATGAGAATAACAGGCTTGAGATCTATCCACGGATTTGATCCTAAGGCCGCCTTAAGTCGATTGATCGCTATGAATGCACCTAGATATATATATTTCATTCTGTTCAATTCATGTTATTGTTGCATGTGTTACGCTTATCTTTCACTCTACGCAGAATTCTTCCATAGAAACAAAAGAAAGTGGAATGGGAAAGAAATCCAAGAAGACTACAATGCCTACTACTCCGAGAGCCGCAGGGCTAGCTGTCGCTGATCCAAATGGAAAGAATAAAGCGCTTATATTAGATACAACATGCTTAGGACTCACCAGGACCACTTGGCAAGGGACTTATAATCTGATTGAAGCAGAAGGGCCAAAGGTGACCGAAGTAGAAATTTTATGTGATAATACCAACAAATTTGATGCCAATTTAAAAGACTTGGCCGACTCCTTTCTACACAGAATAACGGCTCGGGAGTAGATTCTTCCTTACACGGATGTGGTAAGGTGGGCAATCCAAGAGCTCCCAATTATCAATAGACTGTTTGAATCTGCGGACGGGAGGATTTTTGGTTCGTTTCGAGTCGAAGACCTAAGGCTAATGTATCACCTGCCGCAAGAAGAGAAGAAATATAATGCTGCATTTTTGGGGAAATTTCGAGCAGAGAACGAGACCGAGTCTGAACCAATTCGAGGCTGGAGACAGAATCCAGCAAAATACAAGCATGAAACCTCGGGTAAGTACTTAGTTGACTCCCTGTGTTCTCCTTACTGTTATGCTGGAATTATGATGTGTAGGCTATGGGGATTGCATGACTCTGCCAATTTCACCATAGAAATGGTTCCCCTAATAGAGGCAGCATGTAGTGGAGAAATCATGGATTGGGCGGTCATATTATCCAACAAGTTAGCCAAAGCCATCCTCGACTTCAGGTCTGACTATCGTGTCACAGAGAGGGTTATTCCGCCATTTTATTACAGTGCCTATGTTATGGATGTGTTGTGTTTTAATTCTGAGTTTCCTGTGTTGGGATGGAGGTGCACGTCGCAAGACCCCACACCCATTCACATATATTATTGAAAACTATGGAAGACTGGTTATAAGCACCACCTGTACCAAATATGCAACGGTTTTATGTTGCCAATTCATTATTCCATTTTTAATAAGCCTGCCCCGAAAATTTCTGAG
>APFE030305484.1:0-21867 GCA_000404065.3 Pinus taeda | reverse complement strand
AAACAGTGAATGCAGTAATTTGTATTTATCGCTTCATTGTGACTATTCATGTGAAGCAATCTTTGAATGATTGAACGTATCTTATTTATTTTACAGAGTCATCTATATGCCTTCTAGATAGATAAAGATTATTTAACACTGCATTCCGAATGAATAATTTGTTCCCGGGATTAGTATTAGTTTCCCTATTTTCGTCAATAGAATAAGCTAGTCGCCTATCACTTAAGCAATCTATTCATCACCCATCCATCCTTTTATTTCATTATCGGGAAACTGGTCCCGTTATCTCCAGTCGGAGCCACCATTCCAAACAGAAAAGGAGTTGTACCAAGGTTCGAACCGGGTGGTTATCCCCAATGTTGTGGCAGCGATTTCCGGGGCCTCAACATGCCCTAAAGTTAGCAATATCCATCCCGCTGACACTGGTCAATGTCATTGTCTCAGGATTAGTGTGCAAGACGATCTAATGTATCATGTCTGTGCATGGGAGCGCAGATACTTTCATGCAATCCAGTATAAGCGGACTTATGGATGTTCACATAGACTTGGTAGTCTTCTAGGTCTTCCCCAAATGTTCCTGCAGCTGCATCATTGACCTCTTTCCATCTCATCTTGATGTCCTTGTCCACAATCAACTCGGTGTCTTCATAGATAGGTAGACTTGTAGACACTTACTTAATTTTTGCTGTAGTTGCAGTTCTGTTAGTGTCCTTTGATCCTTCTCTCTTGGAGGCCATTGATTATGAACTGCTATGAGGTGGAAGAACACCTTCTATATCTGGAGACAAAGTGACATGCATGGCAAGAAATATGTCAGCGAAAACCAAAGAAAATTGATGAATGACATGCAACATACCTGAGGATTAACTGGAAAGGATTGCGAAATTTTTCCTAGGAGGCTAGGTGACTGGCTTCCAGAACTGTAGAAAAGGCATTATGGGATGTCTGGAGAGGCTAGCTGGCTATTGGAATTGTGCAATGCACAATCTAGGCTGGCCCACTAGCTGCTAGAATTGCTTGATGCATATTTTCAGCTGGCAGTGGTTGCAAGTCCAGTGACTTCATTGCGCAAGTTTTTGGGCTAGCAATCATGATCCCTCAGAATTTCACAATGCAATATTGGAGGATAGTGACTAGGTAGAAATTCACATTCTATGAGAGGAATACAAAGCCTTTCCTCTCAGGATTGTGCAATGTTTTCTTGGTGAGGCAGAGTCTAGGCCAAGGCCGCCCAGACCCACCAATGGGTAACTGAAAGAAAATGTGAATGTGAATGCATGGAAATACTGAGTGTAAGCAGGAGTGAGTGATCATGCATGAAAACAGTGAATGAACAACATGCATGTGGGTTAAGGGAGTCTCTGAATCAGTGACCGTTTGTGCAAAACAGTTTCATGCATGCGACAGTAGTGAGATGCTAACGAAAACTGAAACGATGCTATTGCAAGCTAGTATGCATGTAAATGAAAGAAATCATTGATAGAAATCAAGAAAACAACACTCACACAAGTGAAAACACAAAAAGTAACAAAAATGCTGCAAAATACAAGTTAAGCGGACTTACTCATGAATAGTTGAGTTGGATGTGTTGAAGACTCTTGGATGTGTTGTGGGATGTCAAAGCTCCAAGATTGATGTGAATAAGTGAGCTTTGAAGCATTGTATAAATAATTTTAGGCTCATGATGCACATTCCACAAATCTAGGAGAAAGCAACACTTGGAGGAAAGATTCTAAAACTCTCTTTCCATGTAACCTCCAATTGCTAAAAATAACTCCCTAAAATCTAGGGATGCTTTTTGCATGTTGAATTTTTCTATTCTAAGAAAAAGCAACCCATGCATGCAAGTAAAGCTTTCTTGGTCCCGGGTGGAACTGGTCGACCCAATTTCACATGCAACAAGTTGCTCAGATAAGGGGAAAAAATGTGCATTTACGAGAGGGAGTTGGGTTGACTATCCAGAAGGTTTGTGTAATTTCTACACTGAGCAACTAACAGCTGCCCATAATTGTGCAATTTTTGGGCTGATCATCCATGATGGGAGAAATTGCACAATTTTCTCATTGAAGCTTGATTGGCATATTTCCACAATTATGGAGCCTAGTAGGCTGCTAGACAGAATTGCACAATTTCTAGAGGGAAGGATGGTTCCCCTCCAGAATTGCACAATTTCTTGAGAGAGCTACTCAACCTCCAATTGGACTAAGTCTGGAAGAACAAAATGTGAGGGGGATGCAACAAGCTCTCATGGACAGGCTGTCATTCTACAAGAAATCACTGAAGCTTGTGTACTTGACAAGGCAAGACATGCTGTTGTGAAAGGTTGGTAGGGAGGCTTCAAAATGAAGCTGAGGAAAAATTTTGGAGGGTGGATGTAGCTGTTAACACCAAAATAGGTCCCTGATAGGCTATTGATCAAACTATCTCGGTGTAACTATTTCAAACCAATCTTTTAGCTAAGGCTTAGCCTCCTCAGCCTGAGACGACTCTCTCAAAGGGTTAATGATTTTGATTAAATATATGGATAGATGGCTAACTCTATGGTTTGTGATTGTATATGTTTATAGGTTGAAAGATGAAGGTTAGCTACCATTGGGCTATGGAGTCAAAGTATGTTTCAGTACCACAACAAGATTAGCTTAACATGAATTCAGGGCATAGGGAGATTTTATGCATCAACACAACAAAGATACAATGCAAGGAAACACAGTTTATAAATACATGAAGGAAGTTAGAGCATCATTGATGAGTTCTAAGTAACATGTATTCATACCACTGAAAGTAAGTGAAAGAGGAAAGCCATGAGACAATATGACATTAAAAACTCTCTTTGAATCCTGAGTAGTGAAGCCAAAACATTCTACCTAGCATGGAAGTCAAGCCATTATAGAGTTCAAGTGCAGAAATGAAAATATAAAATAGTGAAACATAGTTAATTTATCTATGAAGGAAGTCAGAGCATCATTGATGAGTTCTGAGTATCACAAGTAAACACCACTGCAATTTAAGTATTGGAAGATGCCATCAAAACAAGAACATACAAGAACTCTTCATGAATCTTGAGTTGTCTAAGTAGAAATTTGCATTAGGTTAAAAATATACACAGTCTGCACATAGAGCAGCAGCTGAGCCAAAAAGTCTCCAACCCTTTGCTAATTCGACCTCCTCCTCTATATATAGCATTTACAATTAGTATTCCATCATCCCTCATCAAGAGAATTCGAATTTGCCATCAGTGACACCTATTCTAACCATAAAACAAACCTTTAAATGCATTTGACAGCTAACTAGCAGTCCTAGAGACCTAATACAACTAGGAGTGTAACTCCTTATTTAGATTACAACAACCTTATATAAACATTTAAATTCATTCTTTGACAACTGCAACCTCATGAAGTCGAATTTTATGAAGCCTCCCACGTGGTCACCCAACTGCTGATGACAAACCCTAGAAATTAGGGAACATGTTTCCCTGTTTTTAGGTTTAGATCCTTGAAAATTGGCAAGTGGGACAAAGCCTTTATCTCCTCATCCATGACACATTTTACGAAACTGAAGGAGGTTTTGGTAGCCCATGTTGTCCAGAACAAAAACCTCTCCTGGTTTTTTAAAACATTCCTCCAGCTATCCAGAATCTGTCCTTGAAAAACACGTGTCAAACAGGAAAAATCCATTTTCTAAAATTAGACTCAATGAAAGATTATTATCTCCCAACTGAAAACACTTATCAAGAAAGTGAGATAGGTTATTGTAGATGGATATTTTATGAAGAGAAACCTCCCTCAAAATTCTACAATACGTTTTCTTGTAACCAGAAACTGATATTGAAAAATACTGCTAAAACTAGAAGACCAAGCTTGACTTTTAGCAGTTTCGTAACGCAAGTTTAACCATAAATTCCTCCCACCTCATAACGAATTTGAAGAAACCGAAAGAGGTTTTTGTAGTTTGATATGTTAGGAAGAAAATCCTCTTCCATTTTTCAAAATTGAGTTCTCAGCTGCTCAAGACCCCTTCTGGAAGTTGACTAGTAAATGCAGAAAGCAGAGTTTTTTTATGTTGAAACAGGGTTTTTCAGGGATTTCGTAGCGCGCTATGAAAACTCCTAGTTCATTGATTTCGTAGATAGTTTCAAAATTTCTCCAAATGGCTAAAATCATGACTTTCAAAACATGATATGGGACAAGTGATAGGCAAGAATAGAGTATTGAACCTATTTGACCATACCAAAAAGACTCTCTTTTATATCTTAGACTCTAAAACAAAAATGGAAAGACTAGACCAAGACTAACATCAATCCTTTGCAATCAAACTGATGCCGAAACACATGGCGAGGCTTTTAGGACATGGAATGAGGCTTAAATCCTTTTTTTGGAAAAGAGAATGACACTTATTTAGATGAGATGACTCAAAACCTATCAGGCTATGACTAGAAACAAGGCAACTTTCCAAAGCTTAGAGACAAAGATTTTAGGGTGATAACAATATCCCAGAAGCAGAAGAAGGAAAGTTAATATGGATTTCAGAGTTGGAATAGGACGAGGACATGGTGGAAGAGGATGACCTATTGCAAACGCTGAAGTAATAGAAGTTGTGCAATAGATGCAAGCTAGATTGGATGCATTAACAACAGGCAAAAACATAGATGATGGAGATGTTAGTGAACCTGAGGTTGAAGCTGTAGAGGAGGAAGGTGTAGTAGATACTCCTGAGATGAGGTTCTTTCGGTCAGTATTGAGATCCACAGCTAGGCCAAAGACTGAGGTATCAATATATGAAGGAAGACTAAATCTAGAAGAATTGATAGACTGGATTAATGGCATGGAGAAATTCTTCGACTATGAAGAAACAAAAGATGAGAAGAAAGTCAAGTTTGTTGTAACCAAGTTAAAAGGCCATGTAGCGCTTTGGTGGGATGGTGTGCAGGTAGAAAGGAAGAGACTTGGCAAGCAACCAATCAAGAATTGGATCAGGATGGTAGCAAAGCTAAGAGGTAAGTTTCTGCCAAGTAATTATCAGCAAACTTTGTTCAGACAGATACAAAATCTTAGACAGAGATATTTGACAGTGAAAGAATACATAGAAGAATTCTATAAGGTAAGCAAAAGAGCCGAAGAAGCCCAGGATACAGATGAGAAGGTGGCTAGATATGTGAATGGCCTTAGGATGAATATTTAAGATGAGATAAGTCCACTGTCTCCTAAAACAGTAGAGGAATCTTATCAGATAGCACTAAAAGCTGAAGAAAAACTCATGAGGAAGAAGTCTGCCAGAGGGAGAGGTACTTTTCGAGGAAGGGGAAGTCAAGGTGGTAGAGGAAGATCTACAACACCTAAAGATGGAGCTAGCAATAGCTCAACCCAACATGCACCCACAGGAGGTGATGCAAGAGGTAGAGGGAGTTTCTCTAGAGGAAGAGGCAGAGGAAGAGGCAGAGAAATAAGATGTTACAGATGTAACAAATTGGGACACAAAGCTTTTGAGTGCCCAGAGAATGCAGAAACAAATCAGAGGAATGCCATTGTTGCTCAAGCTGAGGGAGAAGCAACAACAACAACAGTGACAGAAGAAGAAAATATACCAGAGAGAGGCGAATATTTGGTAGTTAATAAAGTTTTGCTCAAGCCAGCAAAGGAGGTAGTTGAACCATCACAAAGAAAGACTTTAATCAGGACAATGTGTAAAGTCCAAGGGAAATGTTGCCAGATGATCATTGATAGTGGAAGCACTGATAATTTTGTCTCTACAGAAGTGGTGGAGAAATTATGTAGTATACGTAGGGGGATAATATGGGGTAAAAAGGGAGGTACCCAAGGGAATAATGTAATAATGGGATGGGCCATAGTAATAAATAAGGTGGTTAACCCGTATCATGTAAGGGACCACAAGTAGTTAGCAATAACACAATAAGCCCATGGTATTAGATAGATGGTATTGAGGTAACCATGGAAATGACCCATGTTATTGTATGTATGAGGCCTATATAGAGGCTAGAGACTCCCCATTGAAAGATGTCAAGGATTATTGTATGAACAGGCATATGGCTTGTGGAGTGTTCTCCTTCCTTAAGGAGTGAATGTATGGTGTTGCCCTACCTTAAGGGTTTGATTAATAAAGAAGCATTTCTATCTATTTCATATCTTGTTATTTCTTGGGTTTATTTGTATTATCATATATTTTCAGATCAAATCTATAACATTGAAGCTGAAGACAATGAAACATCCAACATCTTACAAGGTGTCATGGCTATAAAAGGGACATCAACTGTTAATAAATGAACAGTGTGAAGTGGAATTTCAGGTGGGCAAGTATAAAGATAAAATTGTATGTGATGTGATGCCAATGGATGTGTGTCACATATTGCTTGGAAGACCTTGGCAATATGACAGAGGAGCCATGCATGATGGGAAAAGAAACGCCTACAAGTTTGGAAAGGATGGTGTCAATCATACGTTGCTGCCTCTACAAGAAGAAGATGTATCAAGAAAGAAAACTGATCCAAAAACTCTGTTACTAGGAGGAAAGGAATACTTGAAGTAGATTGAAGAGAATGAGGTAAATTTTGTTGTAATTTGCAAGCCTAAGGTAATAAGGACTTCTACTAAAATTTCTGATTTACCCATTGAAATTCAAGAAATGTTGGAGAACTATTGTGATATTATTGTTGATGATTTGCCAAATGAGTTGCCACCCATTAGAAGAATTAGCCATCATATAGATTTGGTTCCTGGAGCAAGTCTACCTAACAAAGCAGCTTACAGAATGACTCCTATAGAAAATGAAGAGGTTAGGAAGCAGGTGCAAGAATTGCTTGACAAAGGGCTAATCAAATAAAGCTTGAGTCCTTGTGTAGTACCAACAGTGCTGAGTCCAAAGAAATATGGGGGCCGGAGAATGTGTACAGATTCAAGAGCCGTCAATATAATCACAATCAGGTATAGATTTCCTTTACCTAGAATTGAAGATTTAATGGATTGCTTGAGTGGAGCAAAGTATTTTTCAAAACTAGATCTTAAAAGTGGGTATCATCAGATAAGGATAAGAGAAGGAGATGAGTGGAAAACCGCTTTTAAGACAAATGAGGGATTGTATGAGTGGAGAGTAATGCCTTTTGGGTTGTCAAATGCACCAAGTACATTTATGAGACTCATGAATGAAGTTTTTAAAGATTTCATTGGTAAATTTGTAATAGTATATCTGGACGATATATTAGTTTACAGCAGGTCTAAGGAGGAGCATATGAGGCATTTGAATTATGTCTTACAAAGGTTGCAACAAGAGAAATTATTGCTGAATTTGAAGAAGTGTTCATTCATGAAAGAAGAGCTAGTGTACTTGGGTTTTGTAATTTCTGCTGAAGGGCCGAAGATGGATCCAGAGAAGATCAAGGCAATCATGGAGTGGCCTTCACCCAAGAGTGTTTTTGAGGTAAGAAGTTCTCATGATCTTGCTAGCTTTTATAGAAAATTCATCAAGAATTTTAGTAAGATTAATGCACCTACTATTGAGACCATAAAGAAGGACAAACAGCCATTTAGATGGACTGCTGAAATAATAATAAATAATAATAATAAATTCAACGATTAAAGAAGAAAATCACTAAAAAGCCTATTTTGGTTTTATCTGATTTTAGTAAGCCATTCCAAGTGAAGTGTGATGCCAACAGAGAAGCAATTGGAGGTGTTTTAAGCCAGGAAGATAGACCAATACCCTATTTTAGTGAAAAGATGAATTATTCAAAAAGGAAGTATTCTTCTTATGACAAGGAGTTCTATGCATTTGTGCAGTCATTGAAGAAATGGAGGCATTATCTAATGTCAAAGGAATTCATCCTTTATTCAGATAACCAGGCACTTTAGTATATTATGCAGCAGCCAGAGCTCAGCCAAAAACATGCTAAATGGATAGAATATCTTCAAGGTTTCCATTTTGTTTTGAAGCATATAAGTGGCCAATTAAACAAAGTTGCAGATGCCTTAAGTAGGGGGAATGTATTATTTCAAGAGAGTCAAGTCCAAGTGTTGGGTTTTGATTTTCTTAAAGAATTGTATGAAATAGATCCAGATTTTAAAGAGGCATTTGAGGCTTGTAAAAATCCTATTTTGATGGATAGGAGTAAATGATTGGATTACTTCTTACAAGATGGACTGTTGTTTAAAAAAAATCAGCTATGCATACCAAACTATTCAATGAGGGAGAATTTAATCAAAGAAAAACATAGTGGAGGACTTGCAGGACATTTTGGTGTAAAGAAGACTTATGAGCAGCTAAACAAATTTTATTTCTGGCCGAAAATGAAATCTGAAGTGGAGAAGTATGTGAGAACTTGCAAAGTCTGTCAATATGCAAAGGGAAGGAGCCAAAACACAGGTTTGTATATCCCATTACCAATTCTAGATAGGCCTTGGGATATGGTAAGTATGGATTTTGTTTTGGGCTTACCAAAGACTCAAAGAGGTAATGATTCAATTTTTGTTGTAGTGGACAAATTTTCAAAAATGGCACACTTTATTCCATGTTATACGACTAGTGATGCTTCTCACATTGCTAATTTGTTTTTTAAGGAGGTTGTAAGATTGCATGGACTGCCTAAAAGTATGGTCTTAGATAGGGATTCCAAATTTGTTAGACATTTTTGGAGGACACTATGGAAGAAATTGGGAACTAAATTAAGTTTCAGGTCTTCCTATCATCCACAAACTAATGGATAGACTGAAGTTGTGAACAAGAATTTGGGCAATCTTTTAAGAAGCCTTACTGCGAAACATCCAAAGCAATGGGATCAAGTGTTGGCACAAGTTGAATATGCATATAATGACTCAACCTAACACCTAACAGGAGTACAGGACAGAGTCCATTCCATATTGTTTATGGAATGCATCCAAGAGGGGTAGCTGAGTTAAGAAACTTGGGAAAAGAAGAGATGAGAAGTGTAGAGGGTGAAGATTTTGTTTTAGAAATGCAAGCAATACATGAACAAGCGAAACAACAGCTGCAGGATAGCAATATCAAGTACAAGACCAGAGCAGACATGAGAAGAAGAGAGGTGAACTTTGAAGTTGGAGATCTCGTTTTAGCACATCTCAGAAGCAGAGATTTCCAAAGAGGGAGTATAACAAATTGAAGTTCAAAAAAATTGGACCGTGCAGAGCGTTGAGGAAATTTTCTGCAAACGCCTATGAGATTGAGTTACCCCCTGATGTTGGAATATCACGATTTTTTAATGTGGCAGACCTGTACAAGTATGAAGGTGAAACTGCAGATGATACAGCGCAAGATCAATAGAACCAAGAGATTGACTGGGTAAAATAGTTACCCATAGCGAAGAATTTGCAGCCAGAAAGAATTCTGTATAAGAAGGTGTTTAAAAAAACAAGGGGCAAGAGTACTTCCAGTATTTGGTAAAATGGAAGGACCAGCCAACCGCTGAAGCTACTTGGGTTATAGAAGACATGCTACAGAGACTAGGCAGTTCTGTAGATGAAATCATGGATAGGAGCCCATGAAGAATTTTGTCCTCAAGACTCTGATGCGGGAGCATGCAACTTGGAGGAAAATTCTTCAAACTTAATTCCAAAAAATCCAAAAAATTCTACAGACAAAGGAGTGGGGTCCTTTAGCCAGCAATTTCCATGCTTTTCTAGTTTAAGATAGGGATAGAATTAAGAATAAAAGCATTCTATAATAATCGTTCATGGATAAGCGATAATAAGTTTTATGCATGACTGTTTTAAAGCGCTCTATGTAAAAGGCATGCTTTTGTATGGATAAGGACCGAGAGGGCTTAATTGATAATTGTATGCATGTATCAGTTCAATTGCTTTCTTCTGAGTTTGAATATCGATGAATTAGCCTTATTTTCCCATTAATGTTTAGGCTGAAGACTTTAAAATAGTTTTTCCTTCATATCGGCGAGCACAGGCTTCTTAAATCATTGTATAGAGTTCCGTGGCCAAAAATTTGATTTACACATAAAATAATGAAATTACTTAGTCCGAACGGAGTTCCGTATTTGAAATTTTATTGATTCTGGTTCATACCTATATCGGGTCCGAACCTTATCGCATCAAAGAATTGCAAAGGAGTGGGAAGGTCCTTTGGAGCTGTCGAAGTCCGAAACCCTGATAGTCCGGACCTGAAATAATATAGAGCAAGGCGGATAAGTTATTGGGTCCGCAAGTGTATCGCATCGCAAGTTCGGAGCAAAGGAGTTCAGCCCTTGGAATAGTGGGATCGTTGATTGTGGTCTTCGATAATATATTATATTATCGCATCAGAGGAAGAGAGATAGAAGGGCCATTTAAAGCGTCGATAGTGTAATTCTTAGGAATTAACACAAAGACTGTTTGAAAGTTGCAACATTAGTTAAAAGCGCCGATAGTGTGTTTTGTTCCTTTGGAACAAAATCCCTGTCGATTGTGTATTTTGTGTTGAAAATGTAGTTTCCTCATTTTTAAAGCGCCGCTAATGTTTTTGTGTAATTCCTTTGGAATTACAGTCCTGATAGAGTATAAGGGCTCTGTGTAATAAATTGGGGCAATAACAAGGATTGGGGTTCTAGAGGAAAACCCATGAGGCTGTCAATTTAACTGTAAATGACTAATACGCCAATAAGTGGAGAAGGAGGAATTTGGCTAGACATTGAAGAAATTCTAGCTAGATTTGCGAGGTTGTCTATATTGCCTACACCCTGGCCACCACATGTGTGTTCTTAGTTCTCTTGCTCTCAATGGCATAAGTTTTGCGAAGAGTGATAATGTTCTTCATCCTTACCTTTCCATTTCCAGATAGGCATGGTGTGATGGGGTTCTCATGTTTTGGTTGAGTTGGATTGCCAGATGAATTTGAAACTGAGTGAGGTGGTCTCTAAAAGAAAGAACACATGGCCTAGTGATCCCTGAATCATATTGTGGGTTGCGGTAAATCCTTGGCCTAGTAACCCCTGAACTAGACAGTGGGTTGCAATAAAGCCAGATTTTTTGTTACCTCGGTGGGCCTAGGAATCCTCAACCAGTGAATGGCAAGATATACGGTAAAGCCTAGAGGTGGGTGCCCTCAATCAGGCCTAGGAATCCTTGGTTGGTGAATAGTAGGATATACAGTAAATCCTGGAGGGTGGAGTCTCGATTAGGGCCTAATGATCTGGTGGGGATTGTGCTCAAGCCTAGAGACTAGGAGACAAGGAAATTTCTCACAGTGTGGGTGGAGAAATCCAATGGCATCCATGCTTGTTTAGGGCCTAGTGTTTTGGTGGGGATTATGGTAAAGCTTGGTTTTATTAATGAGGGTGATGTGGTGTAGCCTCGAGAAGCCCTTGTTGATTTCTAGTTACGAGTCCCACATTCATGCCTGAAATATGGCATGGAGGTGATTGGCTAAAAGAAAGATTTGGTTCATCCAATCTATGGTTGGGTGGTTTGTGGAAGTCCCATACCTGGTTGGCTTATGCATTCATTAATAAGAAATCCTTCTCCTTGGTATTTCATGTGTAAAGTATTGGCCTATATGTGGATTTTATGGTTGTTGTATCCTGTCATTTATGTTGTTTATATGATGGTTATGAGTATGTTTTGTGACAATGATGATGTATGCCTCTCATCATGTTTTGATTTGTAAATGAATGACTATATGACTCAATAGAAGATAATGTAGTTAATGTGATAAGGTATCAATGCTTCTTAGTGATTCTCAGATAAATATGAGACCCATATGCTCATATCTAATGTTATGACCTGTAGAATGCATATTTGTGACATGTTTGATGAAATGTTTGTCATGGCTAGTAGGGTTCCATTCAAGTCATTGATCAAATGTTTTCATTAGTATGTTTGTTTCTATGTTATTTTTCATTTATGGAAGTTTCATGGAGTTATGAGCAGTGGCTTGAGTCCTGGCCCTGAAAAAGTGGCACAAAATCCAATGTCGCTAGCTCTAAACTAGCTGGAAAAGTCCCTAGTCATTGGCATGCCCTTGTTTTGAGAGTGATTGGGGGGTTCCAGTCACATGCATGCCATGTCATGGGAGCGACTAAGGCTCTAGGTCAATAAAATGTCAAGTTACATGAGGGGTTGGTCACCTCGAAGGGTTGGTTGGCTCCTTAAGGTTTTGTAGCATGTGCAGAAGATCAGATTGGTTTTTTGTCGGTTCCACTTCCTTAACTGTACATGGGGGGTTGAATCAGATCATAGTAGCCTCTCATCACATGTTTACCACAACAGACCTATTAACTTGAGTAAATGTGGGAGGAGGGTGTTACAGAGTGGTATCAGAGCATGGTTCACCCCTTAGACTGGATGGGCAGTGTATTGGTCATGCATTCACGTCGATTACATATGTATTCCTTATACTTGTGGTCTATGTGCTTGTTGCATATGCATGGTGTTGGTCATGGTCACAATTGTGTCACCATGTGAAATTTGATGGTGTTTTTGTTGAATGAGTCGTCATGAGTGTATGTTGGTTAGGCATTGTTTATGCACGACAACATTTACATGTTGTTAAACATACATTGGTATGGTTTTAGTTGTCGTACATGAGGTCATGGTATGTGGTTGGTATGGTCATACATTGATAATAACTGAAATGTTGTTTTTGTATTGTTATGAATATGTTTATACATGTATTGTGTTAATTTGGTTGATCTTACAAATGAGATATCCTTCCGAACTATACTGAGGTATGTTGATTATGTTTATATTTTGGTTTAGATGACATGGCATGCTTGGTAAGAGGAATATCAAATATAACTAGCAAGATGGTAGACTACAATTCCCGAGACTCTCCCTATGGATCAAATGAGTAGCGTGATGTTGGGCACTCTTATGAATTAGTAGATACATTAAGAAGCTTGAAGGAAGAATTAAGATGTTTTAAGGCAGACAATGACATAATCATGCAAGAATAGGAGAAACAAGCATAAGTCAATGCAATAATCCTTTAGAGTTTGTTAGAATTGTAGAGACAGGGACCACTTCAGGTTAGCCATGGGCAGGAGGACCAAACTAATGGGGCATATGGCAGTAGATCTCATGGTGGGTACAGGTCGAATAGGGATGAAACTATCAGAGATGGTAGGTTCTTGAACACTTCGGATAGGAGAGTTGATGGACACAAGTTCTATTCTAGTTATGGTTTTGACAAGCACTATGATTGTCATCATTATCATCCTTATAGGAGGAGTGACAATGGATATTCGTTGAATGAGTTTAATAAAGCTAAGCCACCTACCTTTGATGGAGATTTGAAGAAGTCGGAGGATGCAAAGGCTTGGTTACTTGGTATGAAGAAGTTATTTGAACTGCATGAGTACATAGAGAATATGAAGGCCATAATAACTATCTTCAGCCTCAAAGGGAAAGCATACATTTAGTGGGAAGATGTAAAACGGTTCAGAGACATCTGGACAAAAGAGTTGAGTCGGCATGAATTCAAAAGACTTTTCAGGAAGAAGTACTTTTCAGAAAGGTACCACAACAATAAGGCCAAAAAAAATTACGAACTAAAGATGGGATCGATGATAGATGAGGGGTAAATGACTAAGTTCTTAGATCTATTGAGGTACGTATTATAGCTTAAGGATGAGAAGGCTAAAGTTTAGATATTTGTCAATGGATTGCCATTGGCTTTTAGAGATCAGATTGAGTATGATGAGCCTCGGTCACTTGAGGAAGTTATGGGGAAATTGAAACACTGTTACGAGCAATCAAAGCGTAAGAAAGAATCTGAGCAAGGATGGAAAGGGAAAGATAAAGGTAAAGGCAAAGGTAAATGGTAGCCGAAAAGAACAAGGCCTCAAAATGCATAAGAGAAAGAGAATGATGCACCATACAAGAAGTTCAACATAGCTAGACAGTGACACGGGTCACAGCAGCAGAATAGTGGTGATGGTACAAAACGGTTGGAGTGTTGGACATGTGGTAAGGAACATCTTAAGAGGTATTGTCTACAAAATTAGAGTGGTAGGCCTAAGATCTATGGTGCACAGGAGGCACAAAGAGTTGGGGATGTTGGGCAAAGCATTCCACAGATTTATGCAACATTGGATAACAAGTAGGCAGAGCACCAGGCAACCGTTATCGGGATGGACAGTAAGCTTTGTGATCAAGTTGTTTTCATTTTTATTGACTTTGAATCTAATTATATTTATGTTAGTCCTAACCTAGTGGATAAATGTGGTTTGAATAAATAAGTGCGATGCAGAATCTTGGTTAGTGTAGTTGGCTACATGTACAGAGAAGAGAGTTCATCATTGGGTAAGAGATTGTGCTTTTGAGTTGAATGGTATGCCTACCTCAACACATTTGAATGCATTGTCGTTGGGATTGTATAAAATGCTTTTGGGCATGGACTGGTTGTATCTTCGTAGGACCAAAGTGGGTTGTTATGACAAGGCCATTGATTGCTTGGATGACAATGGGGAATAGAGAAATTTTGCACGATAAGAAGAAAGCAACATCAATTAGGACGGTGACAACCATGTAGGCAAACCACAGTCACAAAAAAGGGTGTGTGTTATTTGTAGTGCATATTTCTAGTTTTAAAGGTAAGGATGTTGAGGATGCAGAGGTATTGAGCAGGTACTTGATCTTGCAACAGTTTTAGGATGTGTTTCCAGTAGAGATTTCAAAGTTATTGCCTCACAAGGAAGTAGACTTTTCTATTGAGTTGGTACCGGGGGAACACCAACATCAAAAGCACCGTACAGGATGAGCACACCAGAGTTAGTAGAGTTGAAGTTATAGTTGAAGGAAATGATTAACAAGGGATGCATTGGGCTAGGTGTATCACCTTGGGGCGCACCGATATTGTTTGTGAATAAAAAGGATGGTACTCTTAAGCTAAGCATTGATTGCAGGCAATTGAACAAGGTAACCATCAAGAACATGTATCAATTTCCGAGGATTGACGACTTGTTCAATTAGTTGAAGGGATATCATCAGGTACACATTAAGGAAGAGGACATATACAAGGCAACTCTCAGGACTAAGTACAGGAATTATGAGTTTGTTTTAGTTCTATTTGGTTTGACTAATGCTCCAACTACTTTTATGTGTCCGATGAATAGTGTGTCGCATCCTTATTTGGACAAGTTTGTTATTGTATTCATTGATGACATCTTTTTATATTCTAAGAATAAGGAAGAGAATGTCGAGAATTTATAGCAATGTTGAGATTGTCGAGAGAGCATAAATTGTCTGCCAATCTTAGAAAATTCAATTCTTTCAGATAGAGGTACATTACTTGGGACATGTTGTCTCCAAGGAAGGAATAACAGTGGATCCGGAGAAGATAAGAGTTATCATGGAGTGGGCAACTCCTAGAAACGTGGAAGAGTTAAGATCATTTATGGGGTTAGCAGATTACTATAGGAGGTTCGTCAGGAAATTCTCTCACATTGCATATCCTATTATGTCATTGTAGAGGCAAGGTAAGAAATTTGAATGGACAGTGGAATGTGCAACCAATTTTGAATAGTTGGAGTAGTTGTTGACAAATGTTCCAGTGTTAAAGATTGCAGATCTGGACAAATAGTTTGTGGTGTGTATATACGCTTGCAAGAGAGGACTTGGTGGAGTCCTTATGCAAGAAGGATAGGTAGTATGTTATGAGTCACAAAAATTGAATGAGCGCAAGCATAATTACACAACACATGATCTTGAGTTGGTAGCAATCATCCATGCGTTGAATACATGGAGACACTATCTTCTTGCAGGAGGTTTGTATTGATGAGTGATCATAGTGGATTGAGGTATCTATTTTACCAACCAAATCTAAATGTCAGATAAGCTAGATGGTTAGCCATGATCAGTGAGTTCGACTTTGAGGTCGGGTACATGAAGGGTAAGGAGAACAAGGTTGCAGATGCTCTTAGTAGGCAAATATAGGTAAATCATATAGCTGCCATGATTTATTACCAGACAGACTTACAAGATTGGATCTTACAGGCATGTCAGCGGGATGACAGGTGCATGGAGCTTATGCACAGATTACAGTAGGGTAGAGGTGGTCATGATATAGACTATTGTCTTACAACAGATGGTTTGATTAGATTTAGGGACAAGATATATGTGTCAGATGGTAGTGAGCTCAAGAAGAGTATCTTGAGAGAGTTTCATGTGAAACCGTCTTTAAGTCACCCAGGATAATAGAAGACATTGACAACAATGAAGAAGTTTTGTCATTGGCTAAATTTTGAGAAGGATGTGGTAGAGTTTGTGGCTATATGCTTGGATTGTCAGTAGGTGAAAGCGGAATGTAAGCATTTAGGTGGACTACTACAACTAATTGCTATTCCAGAGTGGAAGTGGGAGGTCATTTCCATGGATTTCATCACAGGTTTGCTGAGGAAGAGTTAGACAACATGACTCCATCATGGTTGTGGCAGATAGGTTGACTAAGGTAATGCACTTCATTCTAGTGAAGGCTACTTATTCAGCTAGTGATGTAGCACAAGTCTTCATCTGAGATGTGGTCAGATTGCATGGTGTTTCGAAGAATATTGTGTCAAATAGGGATGCTAAGTTCACTCCCAAGTTTTGGAAGGAGTTGTTCACGGGGTTGGAAGCAAAGTTTGCCTTCAATACAACTTATCATCCATAGACAAATGGACAAACATAAAGGGTCAACAGAATATTGGAGGACATGTTGAGGATGTATGTGATGCATCAACAAAGGAGATAGGAGTACCTTTCATTGGTTGAGTTTGCTCATAACAATGGGTCTTAGGAGTCACTAAGGATGAGTATGTTTGAGGCACTATATGGGCAGAGTTGTAATACTCCCATCAATTAGAGTGATCCAGTTAACAGGGTGTTGATTGGACCATATATGTTGGTAGAGATGGAACATGAAATGTAGGTTAGCAAAAAGAATCTAAAGGAAACATAGGACATGCATAAAATTTATGTAGACCGAAACAGGTTGTTTAAGAAGTTTCAGGTTGGGGAACAAGTGTATTTGCGCATCAATCCCAAGAAGAGCTCCTGGAGGATTAAATAGTGTGGCAAGCTGACACCTCGATTTTGTGGACATTTCAAAATTCTTGAAAGGATTGGATTAGAAGCCTATCAACTTGCACTGCCTCCAACAGTGAAGGTCCAATCATGTTTTCCATGTGTCATTGCTCAAGAAGTATGTTAAGGCTGTTGATCATGTGATTGACTGGTCTGTATTGCGAGTCGAGGTAGATGGAGAATTCTAGCCGGAATCTCAGTGTATATTGCATAGAAAGATGCTTATGCTCTGGAACCGAGTAATTGAGCAGGTTAAAGTGAAATGGAAGCACTTTGGGCCCGATGAAGCTATAAGGGAGATGGCAGAACAAATGCAAGCTATGTATCCTTCTCTATTCACTGGTTAAGTGAATGTTTTTGGTATATGTATGCATGTATATGGATGTAAATACTGCCATGAGTTGTGTTATAAAACTCAAATAAGCTATATGGATGTCATGACATTATGATTGTCATGTTGTTACGTTGTCATGTTGGTTCGCTTTTCAACAAGTTGATCATTGTAAACACTGCAACGAGCTAATTTATAAAGCTCCATGGGCAATATATTTTGCTTTTAGCAATCTTGTTGGTTATAGGTGTCATTGAACACCGAGGATGGTGTTCCCCCAAGGGGGAGGGTTTTGTAACAACCCTGGTGAAAATTCCATGTAAATAAAAGTTAATAAAGGCAAAATAATAACTACAGCTATGGGACACTTAGTCCAAGTTGAATGTTGGACAAAGCATACTAGTGTGGGTGTTTTTTGGTTTAATACGACTAAGGAAATTGGCAAAGGCTTTGGAAAGGCATGAGGCATTAATTGGCATTTTATTTATGAAAATAATAGAAATTAGGAGGAAAGGAAGGTGAAAGGTCAAGGTTGCACGTGAGGAGGAAAATGAAGGAAAATAATGGAAAATTGAAGAAAATAAAGGTTTCATTAATAAAAAGGCTTATGATGATCAGTTGGTATCTTTTGTCATTTCAATTTTGGAGCTTTCTCTCTATTCTCTCTCTCACACACTCTTAGACACTTAGAGTTTTCTTGGATCACTTCAACATTGGATCAAGAAAAGAAAATACGGCAAAGAGGAAGCAAAGATCAAGCAAGGAAGAGCAAGATCAAGCGACTATAGCGGGATTATTTGTAGGTATCGAGTTGCATGTATGATTTCCTTGCTAGTTTTGGCATGCATGGTTATGCATGTGTGTTTTTGGTTCTCTTGTTGTCATTGGCATGGGTATTTCCAGGAGTGACAATGTTCTTCAATCTTGCATTTCCATTTCCAGATAGCCATGGTGTGATGGGGTTCTCATGTTTTGGTTGAGCTGAATTGTCGGATGGATTCGAAATTGAGCAATCTGGTCTCTTAAAGAAGAAACACATGACCTAGTGATGCCTGAATCAGATTATGGATTGTGGTAAAGCCTTGGCATAGTAACCCCTTAACTGGATTGTGGGTTGCAGTAAATCCAAACCTTGTGTTACTGTTGGCCCTCAGTTTTGGTCTATTTTTGCTTAGGGAAACCTACTTAATCCTTATATTTTCCATCCATTTTCCATCACATCCATCTCATTTTGATGTATTTTATGCATATTCAGGTGTTTAATTTTAATTTTGCAATTTCTAGAAGTTTTTATGAAAATTGAGTTTCGAGTGCAATTTTGGACTGAATAAGAAATTCCCGTAATAGCTATGTGGGTGACATGTTTGCAGAACACTTGGGCTCGAGTTTGATGCATGGATGGATAGCTTGGGAACTAGGAATAAGCTAACTCCACTTGGTTCGGCTAGAACAAGCTTTATTAGGCCCGATCAAGGCTGGTCAAACATGATTAGTCACCAGAAAATCCCTAGGAAATAGGGCAGTTTTGAGATTTTATGGGATTGGCCATATTTCTTGGGATGAATTGGATGAGTTCGACTTAGATAGGTGGATATGAGTAGATATGAGTGTTAGAGATAATATATATCAGTTTGTTTCATTAAACCTTTATTTAAAGCCAAGACTTTGATGGCTTTTGTAATGGAATTTATATGTAACTTTTGTACAATTTGAGTTGGGAGCTAATTTGAAGAACTTGTTTCATTCCAATTTGTTGTTCATGCTTGGTTGATTTACTGAAGTTGCTGTAGCTGAGATTTCTTCAAGTGTGCAAGGCAAGGGTGGAGGGCCCCCACTCCAAGCTAAGTACACTTCTTTGTTAGGCTAGTTTAACTTTCCATAAGTGGGTTATTTTAGAACTTGTTTATGTGCTTTGCTCCAGATTGGTTTATGGTTGATGTGTGATGATTTATTTTATTGAATATTAGTTTCTTCACCACTTTAGTAAGATGGAATAACAAGGTGTTCAAGTTGAACACTCCTTCTGTTAAATTGGTGGATCGAAGCTAGGTTTTCCTTGATTACATGCAAGCAGTTTTTCTTATGAATTTTCAATCTTCAATTGATAGCATTATGGTGAATGAATCATGATGGGAAATACCAAAGGTCTCTTAAGTTAAGAACCTCCCTTCATTGATGATTTGTCCATCTTAAGCTATTGAGAGCTCATGGTTTCTAAATTCTATTCATCAAGTAATAATTGAGGAAGAATTGGACCTCTTAAGTTAAGAGCCATTTCCGCTTTCCTTCATTGCAAGGTGAATTGAAATTATTAATGTAGGCTATATTTGTAATATGTACTTCTTTAGTTTTCAAATTTTATCTTCTAAACTTGATTATATCTGATGTCCATATATAGTGGATTTGCCTCCAAGTTTTACAAACCCGGATTGATAATTAAATACTTGTGTTAATTTAGTCAATAAATTAGCCCAACATTTTGGCGCCGTTGCCGGGGATTGTATTGTATGTTGTTGTCAAACAGGGGTTGAATACTGTGAAAACAAAGGAAAATTCTCTCTTAAGTACTGTTCGAAGCGGCCGACCACTTGTTTCTTGGTTGAAATAAGTTTTTTTTAGAACTGAGACAATTGGGGCAGAATTGAAAATCATTTCTTTTTCCTCCTTTCATACAACGCTGAAGATTAGGCTTGCATGATAATTTGTACAGAGAACAGTGAATAAAAAATGATGCTAATGGAATCTTGGTTTGCATGATGAATTGAACAGAGCAGAGATGCTGCAAAGACAGAGGCAAAGGAGTTTTTTTAAATTTTGATGAAACAGAGGATAGACTATAAGAAATAGATTAATAAAAACATGTTTATTATGTTTTTATAATCTTTTTACATCAAAGCTTTGTGTTTGCGGAAGCAGTAACTTCATATTTCTGGCGATTGGTCTCATCTCTTTATCAAGGGCATTAGAAAAAAGTAACCAGGATACTGAAGAAAAATTTGAAGAGGAAAAAAATTGATTTCAAATTGAGTGATCATTCAATCTCAGAAAGGCATTTCGATTTTTGAAAGCCATTGTTTTTCGTTGCCTTTTTCTAAGTAAAAGAAAATGAAATTTGAAAAACAAAAACATGGGTTTTCTTCAGAACGAGCCTAATTAGACTCCAACAAGGCAATTTTCTCAAATTCATTTATGTTTGGGATATTTTTATGGTTCTTTTGACCCCTATGTTGCAAATTGCATGGGTAAACGAGTGGCTAAATTGAAAATGAATGCCTAGACATAAAAAATTTGCTTCTTTTAATGAGATGTAAGGGCAACTAGATATTGGATCCTTTGAGTAAAATTTTTTATTTGAGAAGGACATGGATCCTATGTCAGAATGTATTGCAAAATTCAAGTTTTATTTGTTGTCTTCTTTAAAGCCGCTCATCCAGAATGTATATTGGTAAAAAATGTCATCCACAAGAAAAGAGAAGAAGTACATGAAAGCATAGATATCCTTTTTATAGGTAGCTTCATTTTCAACAGGACAAAGCCACAGGTACATCAATAGATCAGTCAGCATAGAGAAGTAAAAGGTCAAACGACAGAAGCAAGCATGAGGACATGCTTGAAGATTAGCAAGGGGGAGATGTTGGCCCTCAGTTTTGGTCTATTTTTGCTTAGGGAAACCTACTTAATCCTTATATTTTCCATCCAATTTCCATCACATCCATCTCATTTTGATGTATTTTATGCATATTCAGGTGTTTAATTTTAATTTTGCAATTTCTAGAAGTTTTTATGAAAATTGAGTTTCAAGTGCAATTTTGGACTGAATAAGAAATTCCCATAATAGCTATGTGGATGACCTATTTGCAGAACACTTGGGCTCAAGTTTGATGCATGGATGGACAACTTGGGAACTAGGACTAAGCTAACTCCACTTGGTTCAGCCAGAACAAGCTTTATTAGGCCCGGTCAAGGCTGGTCAAACATGACTAGTCACCAGAAAATCCCTAGGAAATAGGACAATTTTGAGATTTTATGGGATTGACCATATTTCTTGGGATGAATTGGATGAGTTCGACTTAGATAGGTGGATATGAGTAGATATGAGTGTTAGAGATAATATAGATCAGTTTGTTTCATTAAACCTCTATTTAAAGCCACGACTTTGATGGCTTTTGTAATGGAATTTATATGTAACTTTTGTACAATTTGAGTTGGGATCTAATTTGAAGAACTTGTTTCATTCCAATTTGTTGTTCATGCTTGGTTGATTTACTGAAGTTGCTGTAGCTGATATTTCTTCAAGTGTGCAAGGCAAGGGTGGAGGGCCCCCACTCCAAGTTAAGTACACTTCTTTGTTAGACTAGTTTAATTTTCCATAAGTTGGTTATTTTAGAACTTGTTTATGTGCTTTGCTCCAGATTGGTTTATGGTTGATGCGTGATGATTTATTTTATTTAATCTTAGTTTCTTCACCACTTTAGTAAGATGGAATAACAAGGTGTTCAAGTTGAACACTCCTTCTGTTAAATT
>APFE030305473.1:11133-42653 GCA_000404065.3 Pinus taeda | reverse complement strand
AGCTCTCATGCAGTACTGAATTATGCTTAAGTATAGTAGATTCATTTATAATTGGTCTAGATAACATATCTGCAACTTTATTGTGTATGCCTTTTTTATATCTGATGAATAAATGAAACTATTGTAGAAAACCCATCCATCTATAGTGTCTTGATTGCTGCAGCTTAGTTTGGGAGTGTAGATATTGAAGTGGTTGATGATCAGTATGTATAATTGTCTCTTTGTGCATTAAGTAATGTTTCCACTTTTTCACACTCTGTACTAATGCATACAATTCTTTATCATATGTGGGATAGTTAGCTACTGCAGAATTAAATGTTTCAGAATGATAACATATGGGTTTACCATGCTGTATCAACACTGCTCCCATGACATAGTCACTGGCATCCGTTTGAATCTCAAATGGTCTTTGAAGATCAGGCAATGCTAGTACTGGTGCTGTACTAATCTTTTATTTCAAGATGTCGAAGGCTTTCTGCTGTTTGCCTCTCCATTGAAACACCTTGTTCAATCCTGTTAAAGCATGTAAGGGAGTTGCAATTAAGGAAGAGTTAGAAATGCACTTTCTCCAATATTGTGCTGCCCCTAAGAAGCTTCTAACTTTGGTAGCAGATTTGGGTTTAGGCCAGTTTATAGTGACTACAACCTTAGAGGGATCTATCTTCAATTCACCACCCCCTACTATATGTACCAAATAATTCAAAGATGTTTTGCCAAATTCACATTTTGAGAGTTTAACATAAAGATTTTCTCTTTTCAAAACATCTAGGGTTTGCTTAACACGCTTTAAATGTTCTTCCCACATTTTGCTGAATATAAGAATGTCATCCAAATATATAATAACAAAATCATCAAGAAAAGGTCTGAGTACATCATTCATTATTCTCATGAAAGTAGCAGGAGCATTAGTTAAGCCAAAAGGCATAACCAACCACTCATACAATCCCTGCTTTGTTTTGAAAGTAGTCTTCCATGCATCTTGCTCTGCAACTCTGACTTGATGATATCCACTATGCAAGTCTAACTTGCAAAAATAAATAACTTCTGTTAATTGATCTAATAGATCATCTATGTGAGGAAGAGGATAACGATTTTTGATCATTATCTTATTTAGTGCTCGGTAATCAATGCACATTCTCCACGAGCCATCTTTATTTCTCACAAAAACAATTGGAGACCCACATGGTGATGTGCTAGGTCTGATGAACCCTTCTCGAGCAACTCCTGCACCTGCTTCTCGATTTCTGCATTCTCTAAAGCGGACAACCTGTACATTCTAATGTTAGGCAATGGAGCATCTTGCTGCAAATTAATATCATGCACTATTTCCTTTTTGGGTGGCAGACCTTTAGGTTCTTGAAACAAGATATCATATTTTGAAGAAACCTTTTCTAAATCAGCTTGCTTTTTAGCATCACAACCCTCAAATACATTGGTTTTATCAGGCTTCTTTTCCTTTACAACCATAAGAAAAAATTGTTTGCATGAATTTGAAATTCGTTTCATCTGCCCTGAGTTTATGAGAGTATAATTATTATTGAGCTTATGAACTCTTACAATATATTCAATTCCATCTTTAACGTGTAGATACTTGTTCTCGACTCTATAGAAAATAACTTTTCTATCAAACAAGTAGGGACTTCCTAACACAATTCCACATATATCCAAAGGAACTATATCTAATTCAACCTCATCTACAAATGCTGACCCAAAAGAAAACTTAAGTTTACATTGTCTAGTGACTTGTAGTTGTGCTTTATTACATAACCAACCTAATGGATATGGCTTCTTGTGAGTTGTAGTCAGTAATCCCAACTTCTTTACAATTGCTTCAGAAATTAAATTTACTTGTGAGCCACCATCAAACAAAGTATCAATCTTTTGATGCTTGGAAATAGCTCGAATATGGAAAAGCTCATGTCTTTTTCTCTCATTTTCTTCATTATTAGTAGATTGTGCAGAATTACTAGTAGATGCTTCAGAATTTTTACCTTTTATACCTGTGGCTGCGATTGTTGTTTCATCTCCTGAGTCCGACCCCAAATCCTTTTAGATAGCTGCAACAATCTTCTTCTTCTTGCCCTCGAACTTCTTAGATCTGAGCTTCGGATGCAGAATCCAGCAGTGCTCATCATCATGCCCATCCTTCTTACAATGAGTGAATGAAGACTTTCTTTTCTGTACAGTGTTTGTCTTCCTCTCTTTACATTTCTATTTTCTTTTCTCCTTATTTTTGCTTGTAGTGGGTTGGGATGATCCCCCAACTTTTGGGTTCCCATTCTTACCTCTAGCTTCTAGATGTGTAGCCTGAACGGATACCTCATCTATACTAGTGGGGTTAAACATGAGGGTGGTGTGCCTCATGTAGTTGTGTAGACCACCTATGTAATTCAACAGAGTCTCAGGTGAGTCTAATGAAATTCCTAGAATCAAAGCTCTTTTCCTAAATTCTTGGGTGTAACCTTGTACACTTTGCCCTTTCAATTGGAAAAGAGTTTGCCACCTCATCATGGCTTGCTGCATGTAAGCTAGTGAACTGCTTTTTGATTGCAGAAACAAATTCACTCCGGCCAGAAAGAATCTTACCATGTTTCTTCATGTCAGCTTGTGTCTTGCCTTACCACCATACTAAGGTAGTGCATCCAAGGTGTAGGCTGGCCAACTGAATCTTACTTTTGTCTGAGTCAATGCTTTGCACTCTGCAATAAACATCAATCTGTCTGATCCAATTATCCAGCTTCTTTGCATTCAACTCTCCATCATATATTGGTAAATCAAATTTAACATCTAATTTAATCAAAGATGTCTTCTTTTTTATGTTCAGGGCTATTAGGAGGCATGAGAAAGTTTTCTTCTTTCCCTTTGCCTTTTGAGTGGTCACGAAGGAGAGATTCTTCTTCTCCTTTGTCTTGTTTGGAGCTTGATGAATCTTCATCTTTATGTTTCCTAAAGTCCCTATAAATTTCCTCCACCATGGCCCTCATGGCCAGGAAACTATCTATAAATTGGGGGTCTGGTCCCAAGGGACTTTCTTCTAACATTTTCTTCTTAGGATAGACTCTTCCAATTTCTGGGTTAGTTTCAACCAACTCTCCTTCTCCTAATTTAAGCTTTGATCTAGTTAGCATTCAACAACAAAATCCAGCACAAGCTTGTCTAACCTTAACAACCTACAGCTCTGATACCACCTGATCTGAAATCACTCGTAAATGTCCTCAGAGAATTAATGAAGGTACTACAGACTCATGTGCTGGGGTGTGCCTATGTTATCTTATGCAATGGATCGATAAGATTGTGAAATACATAGACATTGAAACAGTAAGAGAACGCAGTAAGCAAACACATAAAACACAACAAGCTTAATAAGGATTTCACCCAATCCCCTTGGGCTACGTCTCCTGGTCCAACCTTCAGTGGTGGCCTTTCTATTGTGTCTTAAAAGCAGAGTTTTTACAATAATGAGCTCAACTTGAGTCTCACTTAATAGATGATGATCAATAGGATTGTGCTTGGATCCCCCAAGTCTCTAGAGTACATAGACTCCCCTTACTTAATCTCGACCTCAACTGGTCTCAATGGTATGAGTCCAATTTGGGACTCAATACCGGACATAAACACACAAGAGTTTCTTGAACCTCTCAAGACTTCTCTGGAGTTCATAGACTCTCGGGCTCTCTCTGTCTCTGTATGCTCGATGCTGCCTTTGCTCTGCAGGTCAGCTCAGCTTCTCTGTTCTTTGCAATTTTGCATATCTCTCTTTCTGCCTCTTCTTGTCTTACTCTCTGTCTGTTCATGGCTTAAAGCCAACCCACTCCCTGACTGTTCGTTTCTGCTCCCTGGCTCCCTGGATCTCTTGCCTTTGCATCATCATCACTGTGTAACGCTTCATATAGAGGTGGGCACCTGTTTCCTCACAAACTGAGTGTCAGTTCTCTTTAAACGGTCATTATTTCCGTTGCTCCAAGATTGCCCACGAAACTAATTCCTCTGCCAACTCATCGATCATACCGGACCTCAAATCTCATATGACTCAGCCTATTTCCCCATCGAATCCGGTCATCTATCGAATCATTTCTCTGTCATTGAACTGGAGCCTCCAGATCCTATGGTCTCCGTCCATATCGAGCAGGTAAGTAGCATGACCTTTACCCATCTGATGGGAGCAGTTTTCTCTCTCATCCACCAAATGCGTGTCACCCAGTGTATGGCATTGGGCGGGACTTGGTCGAACCCGCTTACCTCTTGAAGCCCTTCTGATATCCTGCCGGTTTTAGCCCGGGACTTGCCTTCTGACAGAATCAACAATTTCCATATAGTTTTATGCATTCCTTGTGACCGAGCACTTGGGGGCTTTCCTTCACTAAGGGGGACGCCCTGCGATAGCGCTAATCGCGTATCAAAAACCACCCGTGTTTCTGGATTTGACCTCCTGTTTTTCAATTTGTGCTAGCACGTGGTCACCATGGGCCAACGGTCTGTGCGCTTTGACCAAGGGTCCTCATTGTTACGTGCTGACCACAAATTGCAATTGTTTAGAGGTTATTTCTGATAAGCTCGACATCCATAAGAATTTGAATCTTCAGCATGAGTTTTTACAGAGTTCGGGAAACTTTAAGAGAGTTTAAGGATCCAATTCGAATCAACATCTTTTCATCCTCCATCATCTACAAGCCATGACTCCTTGCCCCATGACTCACTTGAACAACCTACTTCACAAGCTAACTGCATGCACTCTCTTGATTTTCGAGTTGCTGGATCAAGTTGCAGTCATATGAAAGGAAGTATCATCATACAAGTGGAGGAGCAGGATGGTGAAGACATAATCAATTCCTCTCAAAAAATTGAGCTTCCATTCTTGATCAATCCTTGATTCAAGAATATTGGTGAAACATTACGCACAATCAATTCTTTCGATCAACCTCCAGCCTTGGGCTGTCATCACTCCCACACTTCTGTATGTTGTGATGAATGCCCAAGCACATCATATGATCTATTTTCATCTCATGTACACTCTAACTCAGATCTGGAATACTCATCGGTCAAAGCATACACCCATATTGAAGCTTCCTCTGCACCTCACTTGCCTGTGTGTCCTATCATTCACAACGCATCAACATGCGTTGAAGGCACTCCACATTCTCTTGCTTCTTCATCTTTTGAGTTATCTCCTCGATTGACACAAGGCAATGAGGTTGTCCATGATGAAAATAGTCTCAACACACAAGACCCTTCCCACTTGGCATCATCTTGTGTGTTGCATGAAGACAACTCATCAAGTTAGCTTGCTAAAAATTTTGATGAAGCCTGTGACAGAGATGGCTGCCATTGTAAGAGAAGTTTTGAAATTAATAACAACAACCATCCTCAGGCCATGCATATTCTAGTTCACATCCCAAAATGCAAATTTTTAATTCTGGAAATTTCCGCGACGTGCCAGGGAGTCGAGGCACTTCAAATTCCGTTGATGGTTATGTCAAGTTCCCGTGACTCTGGTAAGCTCATCAAATCAAATCAGATCTCGTTTCTCACACACAATCCGTCTATCTGCATGGTTGCACTCGACATGGATCCCTGTGTAAAGAATTATTAACTATTCGGGGTATGATATTTCAAAATTTCATATTTTCACTAATGATTGAATCCATGAGTCCATTACAACATGTCTGTCTTCATGCACCTCTCTTACATCCAATTTGGGTTGGGAGTGTTCGTCCCTCATCCAATCATGGGACAGTGAAGTTTATCATCTCAAAGACTATCTCTATCTGAAATCATAGTTATCAGATGTTCTCTCTCATAATTAGCTCCTTAGCCTTTTTGAAAATTTTGCATGTCAAATTTGCCCACTCATCACACTAGCAATCTCCCTATGTGATGACGAGAGCACAACCTATCGCGCGAATCAAGTTACTCTCATTTCGCCACACCCCAACCGGTCACACACATTCACAGTGCTGGCATCCTTTCTAGATTTCTGTGATGACCATGATGCCGTGTGCTTTTTCACTAGTTGCAGGTGAGTGTTCTATCATGCCTAGCACACAAAGAACTTGGTTTCCTCATTCAAAGTGTTCGCACGATTGTTCAAAAGGTTTCTTTATTCATGTCAAATTGGGAATATGTCATCTCGACCGACTGGTCTGATTTCTCTTCTATCTTGGGTGGTTGTCATGCAGTTTATCATTTTCCCAACAATACATCCAATGATAGTCGCTTTGCATACTATCATATTCACCATGAAACATCTTTCTTCTTAGATTTCTGTCAAGAAAGTGAGGCACTTCGGCCTGCACTAATGGCTATGGTAGGCCCTCACTATCTTGACATGAATGAAATGAATCATGAGAATGATGAGATCTATCTATCCGTATCAGATTCCCATCATGATCCCCTCTCTCGAATCAAGAATCTATCTTCTTAAAGATCATGAATATTTCAAAACAACCATCACAAATTTTATGATCCAATCATTGAATGGATGGAACAATCTTACTTGGCGATTCGTGTTGCAGGTAACAAGCTTCAGGCCTTCCTCGCACTCACTGAGAAAATTGGTGCAGAAAAACACACACTCGCAAGTGGCCTCTGAGGTTTGTTGAAAAATAGTAGTCACAGAAGAGGTAAGTGTGTGTGTTGGGTGGTTGTGATACATTCTTCTACCCATAGGTGAGACCTTCTCTCTCGTGTGCAAGTTTATCAAGTTTTTTCATTTTTTGTTGCACATTATTTTTTATCTATTTTAATTGCTTGTATCTTTGTGACTACAGGTCAGGTACACCTACGGTGGCTTCATTGGAAATTTCATTTCACGTAACCCTGACCATTTAACGTAGGAGTAGGAGTAGTGTTTGATTTTCACTTGTCTTTGCTTTCTGGTTTGCATGTTTGTTTGCTTGCTGACTTGGTTGTTTTGCTTGCTTGTTGTTGTGTTCACTTTATTTTTCTTGGCTTACTATTCTTGTTTTCATTTTTTTGGTTTGCTCAATACCTTACTATTTTTTTATTTTTTTATTTTTTATTTTTTTATTTTATTTTATTTTATTTATTTAATTATTTAATTTAATTTTAATTTTTTAATTTTTAATTTTTAATTATTAATTATATTATATTTAATATATTTAATATTTATCTATAATATATATTTTTTATTTTTTATTTTTTTTTTTTTATTTTATTTTTTTTTTATTTTATTTTATTTTTATTTTTTTTTATTTTTTTATTTTTTTTTATTTTTTTTATTTTTTTTTCCGAAAATAAATGCTGCCAACTACTACATTCTGGATTTTGAATAGATTATGTGGCTAAAATTTGAAGAGACTTGTGAAACTGTAGCACTTGGTCAGTCTTGTGTCTGTCTTCTCTATGCTTGGTTATAACCTTCGGCTGATGAATTCTTGATGAAAAATACGAACCGTCTGCAAGGGAAGTTTTGGTCCAACCATGAACCTATGTCCACACTGGGAAGCCCCATTCCTATACTCATCTTTTTGATTTGTGTGTTCAAGCTCATCCAACTAGTAGAAATAGAGAAGGGGAAAATCTAAACGAGCAAACCTATGTCAGAGGTCTTACATGCTTCTCTGAAGGAACAACCTCTTCTACTCCTAATAAGTCAAGATCCATCTTCCGCCCCAAAAATAAATAAGTTCCTATGCACAGTCCTCTTGAAAAATACAAAGGTGAAAGAAGAGAAAGGCTTCCTACACAGAGAGGTGAAACATGCAATTCCACCTAGGTACTAACTAGGCTCGCTGGAAGTGGAGAAATGTGTGTGTTCCTATATGACTCTGCCGGGGTACTGTTCGGGCTTGTTGGCAACAGAGCAACACTAGAGATGAAAACTTATACTTTGAAAATCTTCAACTCGCGAGCTAAACTACCCTTCCTGGATTCGAAACATTGTGATCAAGATGAACTTTTGATTGTGTTTGACTGAGTTGGAAAAAGGCGAACCATGTATGTCCATGGGGTAAGTGGGGAAGTTGAAGTAACCCACATAGTGAATTAGTACTCCCCAAAAGACCAAGGCCCTGTGCTATCAATGAACCAAAATAGAGAAGCTGGAGTTCTACCAGTGTGTCGCCAAGTGTTGTAGAGACTTCAACCACCCTCCAAAATTTTGGCCTACACCCAATTTTGGAGCCTCCCTTGAGAGTTTGACTTGATGACTGCACACACTTGGGTTCACTCCGTGAGCCCGTGTGAGTCTTTGCATCCACCTTACTTGTTCATTCTATCCAATTTTTTTCATGTTGATATCAAAGTCATGCTTGCGACCATGATATGGTCATGCTCAGGGTCTTCGCTTTGTGTGTACATGTTGTGTTCGCTATGAAATCATCTGTCGCAATCACACACAGAGGCACATCACTATCGCGCAAGCATCATCACGGTCGATCAACGATCAATTACAAGTGTCGCGCTTGTCGCTCAGTCTTGTTAAGCATGTGTGTCTGGATGATTTCGGTCGTCTCGTCGTCAAGTCATGTTTGTGTGTGTTTGTAAGATCACTTGTGCATCTTTCACTTATTCACACACTTAGTCATTTTGCTAAAGTTTCGATGACTAGACTCCCATCTGACAACTGGACCATCACCCCACCATTGAATCAATCGAATGTCACCTAAAACATCACAGAAGCACCAAGCAAGTCTTTTCAAGTTGTGCTTCCCGCAAGCAGTTAAATCAAACTTCATGCTGGCCACCCGGAGAGTTGGACCTGACAACCACCATAGGATTGACTCCCTTAAAAATTGTGCAAAGGCTGCTAATCTTGCATGCTCTACTTATTGAGGAAATCACACAGACAGGCTGGACAGACACCCAGTGCTTGTCCTTGTCTCCCTCAAAAAATTTAACAGTTTTCCCAATCAGTCCTTCCGATAGTCGACGGGCTGCTCATCCAGGAAATTACACAAGTTTCATGAGCAGGCCCTCTGCTGCCCAGTAGTCCGCTCAGCCTAGAAATTGTAGAGAGATGATCAACAGGCCGACCTCCCAGGATCAGTGCAATTTCTCTCACTAGCAACTCCCAGTAGCAGACTGACAGTTCCCTCCATGAATTATGTAGTTTCTGCTGCCAAGCTCCCAGTAGCTGACTACATGTTCCTCTTGGAAATTGTGCAGTTTCTACTGCCAATGACCCATCAGCCAGGTGCCAGTTCCCTCTAAGAATTGTGCAATTTTGGCTGCTAAGCTCCTGGTCAGTTCCTCCAAAAAACTGCACAATTTCTGCCTGCTGATCCTCCATGTAGCCTGACCTGTTTCTCCATAAAATTGTGCAAATTTTACTATCAATCCTGTACTACCCGCTCGTTCCAAAAAATGCGCAAATTTTGTCTACCTTTCCTTTCTGCAGCCCATATTGTCCCTCCCAAAATTTGTTCAGTTTTCCTTCCAGCTGAGCTGAACCTCGCAAACAGTCACTGTCGACTTGGATTGCCCATATTCATCACCCAGTGACTCTTGCGTAATTTTCATTAGTAGATCCCGGAGCCAGCATCCCGCCTTACAACCTTGCTACCTCTCCTGGTCACCTGCATCTGAAATGATCATGTGTCATGGTAGACTAGGAGGTTTTAGATTTGATGTCGTCTTGTCATGAGTGACTGCAGGTACAGGTACATCAACAAACATGGTGTAACGACGAATGGGATTAATGAAGGGATCACATGCATAAGGACAGGTTCACCAATGAATGAACAAATGATCATGCAAAGATTTGTTCGTGGATGGATGGATGAGCAAACATGCAATATGTGCTCATGGACGGATGAACAAACAAACATGCACCTTTCGTGAATAGACGAACTTGTGAAGCCTTCCAACATACAAGCAAGGAGCAATGTGCCAAAGCAACATCAAGCAAACCAACGACCATTGAAGACTCCAGGCACTTTGCCATGTGGAGGTGAAGTTGTGACACACCATGAAGACATCCATCACACAACAGAACTGTAGCTCGACATGCACTCCAATAGCGACACGAATGTACTAGCACTATCATGTCGAGTTATGTCTCCCACATCTCTACTATGGACCATGTTGTCAAACAATGTAATGTAATGTAGAAGTCCAAGAGACCCACTTGTTGTACAAAGATTCATGTAAAGTCAAAAGTTCATGGAAGTCAAATAGTCATGAGTGTAGTCGAACAACCACAAGGGTCAGTTTCACCCTTGGCTATAAATACCCCCTCATTTGTACATGAAAGGAATTTTCACCTCAGCTCCTCCCACATAGCCAAGAGAGTCTATTATCTTTTCTTTGAGGAGTAAGCAGTGGCTCCAATGCCCCTCACACGGGGTTAGTGATGTATGGTGTAACAATGTGTCTTGGAACTTTCGCTTAATTCAAAAGCCTACTAACAGTCCAACACATTTTCACACATGTATTGTATCTTTTGTAAGACTAATATTTAACACTTGCAATGCATGTTGCTTGAACTTGTGTTTAACATTTGAACTAATTCACTTGTTGTAATACACATATGTTAATGAAAATGTGTTGTATATGATGTTAACGCTGTCTTTCCCATGTAGACTACTCTCCCAGACATCGGATAGACCTTTAAGATAAAAATTGCTATAAAAACTGTTTCACTCGTGTGGACTAATCCGCTGAGTGTTATACATGTTATCATCCCTTGTGTGTTGTGGCTGCCGCATCCGTGTGGACTGTTCTGCTCGAAGTTGCGCATGTCCTGTTGTGTTGTGTGTTCCTAGTAGAGTTGAGACTTCTCCCAACCAACTTGGGACTCACTCCCACCCTCTCCCTCTACGGTGAAAGAACCACTAACACAAGTGACACTTACACTCTCCAGGCACGCGAAACTCACTTATCGGAAGATAAAGCAAACCACTCTCCTGTGCTGACAAGCAAGAATTGAGGCAAATCTTTAAGATAATGGGAACCAGCCCATCGTATCGATGGGACTCCTACACCAAATGGTGTGAAGTCTAGTTGAGACTTCATATCAGGGATATCCCTTGATGTTGGTGGGTCTAGCACCATCAAGAAAAGCTAACATCTCAATATAGTTGTGTAAACAAAAATGGTGTCAAACAATTATGAAAACAAATGCTAGGACAATGTGATGAAAAACACTAGCATGACGTAGTAACAAACAAACCAATATCACAATTGTCACAAACAAAAATAATAAACATTTATGTTTGATGAAGATTACATATCGTTACAATGTCACATTACACAACTAACATCACAATGTGTTTGTGAAAAAGAATGACATGAACATGCAATGAATAAAGAAATTCAATGTTCCGCTGTGCTTAGCAAATATATTTGTCATAATGTGACATTACAAAACTAACAACATAATGTGCTTGTCTAAAAAAAGTTATGTCAAATTGTTATGAAAATAAATGCTTGGACAATGGAAAGAAAAAATCGATGTCACATTGTGACAAACGAACTAACGTGACAAACAAACCAATGTCACATTGTAACAAGCATGTTTTGACATCATAATGGTACATAGATATATCTAACATTGAAATATGAAAAACATTATTTGACATCACAATGTGACACATTATTGCAATGTGACGTTACATTAAAATTATCCAACATCGCACTATGACAAACGTTGTTGCAATGTTACATTACAAATCTAACAAACAATTTATCAAAGAATGTGATATTGTTGTGATTTATATTATGCCACAATGTGACATTACAAAAGTAACAATGTTACAATGTCATTTTGTAAAAAATTGTGTGAAACTACTACGAAAATAAATGATGGGACATTGTGAATGAAAAAATCTAGCATCACATCGTGACAAATGGAATACAATGACAAAAAACCAATGTCACATTTGAAAAACATGTTATGATGTCAAAATGACACAAAATTTATCCAACGTCACAATGTGACACACATTGTCCGTCATTGCAATGAGTTGATAATAATTCAACATCAAAATGTGAAAAATATAGTCCAGTCATGGTTACCCTCAGGGAAACATGTCAAGCATGGGCATCCATGGTAAATCATAGAAACCAACCATAGAGAACATGGAAAACCAAGGTCTACCATGGCGAACATGGTTAACCCATGGTAAATCATGGTCAACATGCCCAACCATGGTCAACCATGATCAAAATGGTCAAACATAGTGAACCATGTTTAACTATGGTCACCATGGTTGACCATATTAATGATGGTCAACCGTGGTTGACAATGGCCAGTTTAACCATGGTAAACTAGGGTCAATCACAAGTAACCATAATAAATGAAGGCTAACCATGATGTATCTTATCCTTGGTCAACCATGGTAATCATAACCAACCATAATCATTAATGGTCAACCTTGGGCTACCTCAATAAAAAATGGTCAACTGTTTTCAACCATTAATGCAACCATTTTTGTAACATTAACATTAACATTATTGTAACATCAACCATGGTCAAAATTAGTTTAACAATGTAACAATTGTCAACATTAATGTTACATTATTAGATTAACGTCACTCAAATACAGTGTTATATATTTATGGTTGACAATGATCAACCATTTACATATGGTTGATCATGGTAAAAAATGGTTAACCATAATTTTGTATAGTTATATGTTGACAAAACATTTTCACTTATAGTAAAACATAAGTGACCATAGTCAACCATGGTCAAATAAACTCAATTATGGGAAAACACGCTCACCATGGTTAAAAATGGACAACAAGTTCAACAGTGGTCAAACCATGTCAACTATAGTTAACCATGGTTGCCATGGCCATACATACTTGGTCAACCATGGGCATCCATGTTTGACCATGGTTTAAGAGGTCAACTTTTTCATTCATCATCAAATACAAACATCCATACACAACGATGACAGTGAGGTAACCCTGACGTCAATATCACCAATATACCCCATCCATATGACAATGGATTCGACCCTTTTCCACATTCAATACCCAACAATAAAAATACCCACACAACTAGGAAATATAAAAGAGGGCCAAAAAATGGATTTCCAATCGAACACAGTCTTTAAAAAATATTTTTTTATTAGTTGCTATGAAATGATTTTGTAGCGGTAGTTAAAATTTTGTACTTCGGCTTTGGGGAAGATTAAACGACTTGAATTTTTTCCTAGATTGACTCCTAGTGTCCCTAACTTTCTCCTTGACACAATATACAATTCACCTACCTTCCTTCACCAAATTTTGCAATGCTAAATTTGCGAATTGAACCATTAGTGAAAGAGGGTTTTCATTTTAAGAATTCCAAACAATGTATGTGGTCTCTGTAACAGATTTCAAATCATTGTAGTACTAGTGAATCACTTTTCCAAAACAAAAAACATTCCTCCATGGGGTTTTGGAACCATTACAACAAGAATTCCAAAGATACATCAATAATCACAGAGCGACTGAAGTTACAAGATTCAAATTCTTAATATAAATTGGTTCAACAAGCTACAAGTTTTTATAAACTGACCAATATCAATGCACAAGAACAAAAATTGTAAGTAATAATAGCTCATAAGAAGAAGCCAATTTGGTTTAAACACAGGGATTCTATTCAATCACAAGTCATGTAACAATCACACATTTTACAGTCCGAATTGTTGTTCATTTATGCCATTCACACAGAAATACCTTCTAGTTCACACAGATTGAAGGTATAGGCGGGTATGAAAACTTCAGAACTGTAATACTTAGAGAAATATCGAGTTTCTCTCTTCTCCTTCTAGATATTCTCCTCACTTTGGAGCTTCTCCTCTCCTCTTCTTCCCAAATACTCTTTTTTTTTTTTATTGTTTTCCAAAAGGAATGGACTATGACAATCAAGAGCCGTAAAGTGTGAATTGTCCCCCCTTCTCCATAAAATAAGGAAACTGAAAATTATATTTACATTAGAAAATAACTTCTCCATCTTATTTCTAAAAATAAAACCCACTTCCTAATGTAAATATTTACAATTTCTTACAAAAAATTTAAAAATTTCTCCCAGCATTACCATTGTCCAGACTCTCACATCTTGTGCTCGATTTATTCACTTGCATTAGACTCCCAAGGTGAAAATGATTCTTGGTCTCCTAACTATGTGTTGAGGAAGTGAATCTTCCTCAATCCCAAACTTTATATTGTAGCTGGTCCTTCTCCTTGTCAGGTTGGTGCTCTATTATTTTCTCCTATTGTACTCTTCATCCGTCTTTATCGATGAAAGCTTGCTCTACCATCTACAACATGTTGTCCCTTATTCTCCTCTGCCCTACATACCTATTCTGTTGATGATTCTTTAACACCAAATTCCTTATTCTCTCCATTTCCACATCCAACCTATCCTCTTTGATCCGTAAATTTCCGCGGATATTCCACTGGACAGTTCATCACAACATATCTGATAATATTATATTTAGAACATGAGATTCTACACTATTATAATTTTCTTAAACTTTAAGATATGTAGATTTAATTGTAATTAGTGCATGCATGTGAATGTAAATTATGTTGAAAAGTCGAGAACGACAAAATTATCTCACACACACACACATAAGACACAAAATATTCTCTGGGAAACCCTTTCAAGAGAAAAGCTAGCTGAAAGGTGAGGCTGCTTCGCACTCTTTCTTTTTATGGAAATTTGGCTGCAGGTACAAATAAGTAAGGCATGTGGCCCGTGGGCTGCTAAAGTGCACAAATCCTCCCTGTGTGCTCTACCTCCTATCCCTCTTGGACATATTTGCTTAGTTATGGAACAAAATTCTCTCGAAAGAATGGAATTCTTCTTCCTCATAGTGGTCCGGTTATAACACAACCCACTAGCCTACTAGTGGTTAAGTTTGACGAGTTAACTAGAGTTACAAAATAGAATCTTATAGAGTATTTTACATAAAAAAAAGCATGTCTAGCCCAATTTACATGAATAACTAGGGTTGAAACAACATCCTCCCAAATTATAGGTGTGAAAAAAGGAAGGTCAAATTCTGAGTGGAATAACTTTTGCATACAGACTCTGATTAACGTGCTTCTTACGCCATTGGAAAGATATTTGTTTGTAGAATAGCATGAAAATTTGCCACACTTAAGCAAGAATTTTTTTACCCCCAAAAGACATTGTTTGATGCCGCAAAATGCTCTTGAAAGGTTTCAAACCCCGTTTTGCCAAACTGGGTCCTGTCGGTAAAAACGATCCCATGAACTGATTCCTCCACATTTTCCACTCCGAATGCATCAATATGGATGCCAAAAAATATAATGATCCAATCCAGATCACACCTCCCCATTTTTGGAGGCTTTGGTCCCCAAAATCTTTTATTGAATGAGATGAGGAAATTTTCACTCCACCTTCTCTCTGGTGTACTATTTAGCTTTACCTGGAAGCTATCCCTTAAACCTAGTCTACCTAATGTCATGCTACCCTTGTCTTTTATTTCTAGACATCTTCTACAAAACTATATATTCTGTCAACTCTACCTGAGCATCTGGTGCCAAATCCTCCACAAAAGGTAGGACCTGTTCCTCTTCCTAATCTAGCGAAGAAGGCTCATAGAGTTTAAAATTCTCTATATTGACAACTGAGTAAATGATCATATATGGTGGTAAACTGAGTCGATAGGTTTTATCACCCACCTTTTCCTGTATCTCAAAGGGACATACCTTAGAGCCTTGATTTTCTTACCAGGCCGCCACAACCTCTCCTTATTCAATTGTAGCCATATTCTATCTTCCATCTTGAATGATTTTTCTCTTATGTGCTAATCATGCCTAGCCTTATATGTCTCCTGTGACTTCTGAAATATTTCTTATGCCTGTAGATGGACATGCCTGATCTTCCCTATAAAATTTTCATCCCTCAAAGCATTTCCTATAAGATCTTCCCTCACTCCTTCTTTCTACCCATATGAAATATCTAAAGGTGAAGGTGGAAAATATCCAAAACAAGTCTCAAATGGGGAGTTTCCTGTAGAAATGTGGATTTCTCTATTGTAATAATGTTGTATATATACCATATTTTCATTCCAGGTCTTTAGATGCTTATGGTTGTATCCCCTCAGAAGATGCATGAAAGTCTTGTTGACTACTTCTGTTTTCCCATCTGTCTATGGATGGAATGTTGTAGATCTCTTCAAATTTTTGTCCATCTTCTCCCACAATGTAGTCTATAATGCACTAACAAATATTGTCTGTCTGAAATGATGCTCCTTGGTATCCCAAAGTGCACCCAAACCTGTCCAAAGAACAAGTTTTCCGCTTCTTATCCACCAATGTTTTTTTTATAGGGCATAAAAACACACATCTTGTTTAACCTGTAAACTACCACAAACATTAGGTCATGTCCCTTCCTGGTTGTCCATAAAACTCCCACAAAGTCCACGAAAATGATTTTCCAAGGAAAACTAAATACAGGTAAGGGATGATATAGACCTTGTTTCCTATTTTTAGGCTTGCTAATATAAAAAAGAATGCATCCTCTTATGAACCTATCTACATACTCTTGCATCTTGGGCCAATAGACATACCTCTACAAGTTAGGCACAATATTCCCTACACCAAAGTGCCCTGCAACCTTGGAGGTTTTAGCATCTCTAATTAGCTGCAATATCTCCCCTTTAGGAACACATAGTTTATCCATCATATAGAGTAACCTATCCTAGAGATGGTAGCTAGCGATGCTATTTCCATCGTACACATGGATCTTACTCTTTAATTGCTGATACACCTCCTTGAATTCCTCATCCTCTGAATATTCCTCTCTGTATTCATTATGGGTGAATGGTTCCATGTGCATAAGAGTTCCCGAAGCTGTAATCTTTGATGTGGGTGGCCTTGAAAGCATGTCAACTAACTTGTTTGTGCTTCCCTTGTTATACTTGATTACCAAATGAAGCTGTTGTAAAAACCCCATCCACTTGTAATGTACGGTTTGTTGTAGCTTACTCCGGGCCTAGAAGTACTATAACGACTGGTGATATGTATGGAGTAATGTATCCTTTCCCATCAGATAGTGCTTCCACTTCTTCACAACTTGCACCATGGCATAGAGCTCCTTGTTTTAGGTCAGGTATTTAAGGACTAACCATGAAATACCTTGGAATGGTAGCATACATGCCTTCCTCCCTGCGTCAATACAATTCCCATAGCATAGCCACTCGCATCTGTCTCCACTTCAAAGGGTCACTGCAAGTTTGGTAATTCTAGAATTGGTGCTTGAATGATCTTCATCTTTAACCCCTCGAAATCCATATGCTGACATTTTTCCCATTGGAAACTCTTGCCACTTGCTGTTATGGCGTGCAACAATGTTGTTACCGCTGAAAATGAGGCTATGAACTATCTCATGTAATGTGATGCCTAAATGAAACTCCTAACCTCAGAAAAATTAGTAGGCACTGACTATTTCATGATGGCATCCATCTTGGAAGGATATATCTTCAACTCTCCTCCACTTATCACATACCCCATATACAACAAGGACTGTTGCGCAAAATCACACTTCTTGAGATTTGCTAGTAGCTAGTACTTCTTCAATGTTTCCAAAACCTATGTCAAATGTGAAATATGATCTTCCTAGATAGGACTACATACCAATATATCATCCAAATAAACAATAACAAATGAATCTATAAAAGTGTGTAGTATATCATTCATTAATATTATAAACATAGCTAGTGCATTACATAGCCCAAATGGCATGACTAACCACTCATACAAACGTTACCTGGTTTTGAAGGCGGTCTTCCATGTATCTTCTTATTTGACTCAAACCTGGTGATATCCATAATTCAAGTCCATCTTGAAGTATTTTTCTTGCTTCACATGGTCTAATAGATCATCTATACTGGGAAGGGGGTATCTGTTCTTGAGCGTGATTTTGTTCAATGCCTTGTAATCTGTACAGATACGCCATGTCCCATCCTTCTTTGATACAATGATGATGGGTGACCCACATGGTGATGTACTCGGTCAAATGACACCCTGTTACAATAGTTTCTACAACTATTTCTTCATCTCACTTGCTTCTATAACAAACTGTCTGTACAACCCAATGTTTGGAAATGGGGAGTCCGACAATAGCTAGATCTTGTGCTCCACTTCTCTCTTAGGTGTAACCCTTTAGGCTCGCTGAAAACATCCCTTTATGCTTGTAAAATCTCCTTGAATTTTTGTTTTAGTTTCTTAGTACACCCCTCTAGGGATGCCTTGCTTCTTATTGACTCCTCTTCAGACTGAATTCTCTTAAAAAAATAAAACATACTTCATGCTGGAACTGATCAATTTCTTGGCTTGGTTGGCACTTACCAGTGAGATTTTTGACTTGCCTTTGTGAGCGTTGATGATGAATTATTTTCCATCCTTGACGATTCGATATTGGTTGGCTCTCCTCATGAATATTTCAACACACATGTACCTGTATGGACTCCCAAACACGACTCCACATACATCAAGGCGAACCACATCTAGATCTACTTCATCAATAAAATCAACACTAATAGAAAATCTATTTTTTCACTGTTTAGTTACCTTCAACTCTGCATCCTTATTTACCCATCCTAGTGGGGTTTGGATGATCATGAACCTCCAGCCCCAACTTTTTGACCAACTCTACTACAATGAGATTCGGCTGCAATCCCGAGTCAAACAGAGCATAACTCTTTGTCTTCTTGACCTGTATATTTATATGGAAGAGTTTGGTCATTTATTTCTCTTCTTGATGCTGAAGGCTACTCAGATTCACCTCCTTCTACACTAATGTACAAAATATATTCTCATCCGTGTCTGAACTGCTTTCAACTTGGTTTCTCAAATCAATGGCCATGAGATTCTTCTCTTATTATCTTTCTTCTTGTTCTTTGGGTTTAGCTCTAGATACAATTTCCAACACTTCTCTCCTATATGACCATTAATGTTGTAGTGGTTGATGGGATATTTGCACTAGTGTGTCGTGGTTGCCGTATTTTTATATTTTCCCCCTTTTTGCTTTTTCTTTCCCTCCTTAGAGGCATCTTGTTGCTCATTCTTATTCAATCCACTTGATTGCGCTCTCTTCAGGCCTATGTTCGCCAGGTACTGTGCTTGTACACAAGCCTCGCCCGCCGATTTGGGCTTGAACAACATCACTTGCTCACATAGATGGCGGTGTAGACTCGCTAAATACTTGAGGAGTACATCAAGGAAATTTTTAAGGGTGGAAGTTTATCTTAAAGTTTAGAAACTTTGGCGAATCTTAATAGTCCCTAATATGCAAATTGTAAAATGTTTGGGAATATTTTTATAAAAATATTTATATTTCTAATGATTTTATATTGAGTCTATATAATTTTTTTGGCAATTTTACGGTAAAATAATTTATACTATAAAATGTGAGCGAATCACTTTTATATAAAATGGAATTGGCGAATAATTTATTTATTTATTTTATTTTATTTATTTATTTATTTTTTTTTTTTGGAAAAAACATGGAAAATTAGCCCACCTGCGAATATTAGCCCCTAAAATTTTCCCTGGAGTACATTTGGGTTCTTTGGACAAATACCCAACATTATAGTTACGTTGTTGAATTCTGTGGTGTACTCCTGTATGCTTTGGCCTGACTTTTGTGTGAAGTAATGCCACCAATTCCACTGGTCTTCCACATACCCAATGGGATAAAACTGTGACTTAATGAGGGTTTTGAAACCCTCCCACTTAGGCATTGGAGGTTCAGCCTCCAACCTCAGGGTTTTTGTTTGGCTCTCTCACCAAGTCAGTGCATGCCCCTATAATTTTAGCTGTACGAATGAGATATTTTACCCTTGCTCGATCTGATGGACGCTGAAATAAAATTTTAGTTGCTGCAACTAGTTGTTCAAATTTAGAGAGTCGATATCATTGTGATATGGCTTGATATAAAAGTTTGCTTCCATTTTAAATAGGAAATGTGATTAGTTCACGACACTCGAACTAGGTTGATATTTTTCGGGTTCTTTCTTCGATTGGTTCTCTATTTCTCCTAGATCTTCTGATCCCTGTTCTGATTTTTCCTTTACATTCAAACCCATATCTTATCAAAATATACCCAACTTTCTATTCAGGGCTTCCAATAGGAGGTTTACATTGTGGTTGATATCTTCGACTTGTTGTTTCAACTGCGTAAACCTCGCCTTTGTAGGATCATGAGGTCCGTTTACAAATTCATTGGCCATGAATAGGGTTTTACGATTTTCAGCCCTACCGATCTAGATCCCTGAAGTCTCCATAAAATACCCAAATATACCTGATTTCATACCAAATGATTCATAAAATTCCATAGATATTCCACTAGACAATTTGCCACAACATATATGATAATAGTATATTTAAAATATGAGTTCTACATTATTATAATTTTCTTAAAATTTAAGATCTGTAGATTTAACAGTAATTAGTGTATGCACGTGAATGGAAATTATTTAGAAAATTAGAGAACGACAAAATAAGCTCACACATACACATAAGAGCTCACACATACACATAAGACACAAAATATGCTTTGGGAAACCCTTTTCAGGAGAAAACCAAACCGGAAGGTGACGCCGCTTCGATCTCTTTCTCTATCTAGAAATTTGGCTACAGGTACAAAGCCTCCTTGTTTTCTCTACCTCCTATCCCTCTTGACTATATTTTCTCAGCGATGAAACAAAATGCTCATGAAATAATGGAATGCCTCTTCCTCCTAGTGGCCCGATTATAACACAACTTGATAGCCTACTAGTGGTTAAGTTTGACTACATCGACTATTAAATAGATTTACAAAATAGACTCCTCTAGAGTATTTTATATAAAAAACATGTGGCTGGCCCCTTTTCCTTGAATAATGGGGGCTGATGCGACATCCTTCAAAATTATAGGTTTGAAAATGGGAAGGTCAACTTCTAAGTGGCATAACTTTTGCATACAAACTCCGATTGATGAGCTTCTTGCGCCATTGGAAATATACCTATGTGTAGAATAGCATGAAAAGGTGCTACACTAAAGAGACAAAGTTTTACCCCAAAAAAATGTCGTTTGATGCCTCAAAACACTCCCGGAAGGTTTCATACCATGTTTCACCAAACTCGGTCCTGTCGATAAAAACGGTCCCATGAGCTGATTCCTCCACTTTTTCCACTCCTAATGCATCTGATGGATGAAAAAAATTATAATTATCTAATACAGATCACCCTTGCTAACACGAACCATTAGTTCTTGGCTGAAATTCCTTGTTGTCCTGCACTAAATCATCATAATACCAATTGCCTAGAGTTGCTTTCACCACTCTCTGTATTTTTTGTTGGAACTCATTATTACTATTATCTTCTTGTTTCTAAATTTTCTTCATGGTAAACTCATCCTTATCATCTCTTGGACTGTTGCAATTCACTATACTCTCTGCCCTTGGATTGTTCAACCAATTTTCTAAACACTTCATTGGTAATGTTTTCCATGCTTACTCCTTTGCAATCCTGTAGGTCCTCTCCGAATGGTTCATGTAATTCATTAATTGAAGTATTTCCATGCAATTTCATTACTTTTCTACACAAACCAATTATATTTTTTTAAAATACGAGACTTTGAAGTATCCTTTGTTGCTTCCAACATCTCTCCGTCATGCAACACTAAAAATTTCAAAACACCCATCAAATCTTCATCTGCTTCATCCACCATAAAAAATTATTTGTTAATATCTACACACTTGTGTTCATTGTTTTTTTCAATGATCCTAGTGTGTAGGATATAATCTTAAATCACTGATACTATCAAACCAAGAATCACAATGAAGCTACTTTGCACAGTGGAACAATATACAACAGTAAATCTACTAGTACACAAAATACACAACTTTTTACACAATTTTTACAATAACCAAATCTTCGTTATACTAATCCAACTAAATAATACAACATTATAGGGCTCCCATACTAGGGATAATGGCCCTCAAATATCCAAAAGTACAAGAATATGAAATACAAGATAATCTGACAGCCTAGCTGATGTAGTCAATGATCACAATTTCTTTGTCATATCTTGTACACCTACATGTTCTTCTCTCCCAATCTACAACACCTGCCTCTATCAATACTCTAAGTCCATATGGGCACTGAATATAGGCTATGCAATATACAATCTCATTTATTGTTTTTCCATCAATGCATAAACACATCGGTACTCCTGTTGATTTGTTCACAACTCTGTTTGTGAACAACTCACAACTGCGCACTACTGCTCCTCATCTACTCAGGGTATTCTTCCCACTATAGTCTTCCTGTGCTCCTCCAATGAAGACTGACATAGGTTAGGAGGGATTCTAGCTATCACCATCAAATTTTGCTTCTCTAATGATGAACACAGGCTCCAACAATCTGCTCCTCTAGATAGACAAACCTTTAGCTCATATTGGCCTCCTATAGTAGCCTCCTTAGTCCACCAATGAGCTATTTAGGCTACCAAAACTTTCCAAAGTCCTTCTTCTCACCTACTCTAAGCCTAATTTTGGACACCTACTTGTTTCCATCCACCAGCCACAATATGTCCAATATCATTGTCCAACTCGACTCCCATCTACCTAGCAATAAAAATAAACTTGAAATGATCAACACATACCTTATTCTAGGACTTTCCACATTGTTGTAAGTTTTGTCCCGGTTAGGGCTGAATACAAGTTGTTTTAACACTCAATTATCCCTTCAAAACTCATGCTACAACTGTGACCTTCTCCTATCCTAGTCTTTCTCTCCTTTGCTGGTTGCTAGGGCTAATTCCAACCATTTGCAAGACCTTCCAAACCTCACAACCTCCTCCTTCCTACTGAGAAATGGTCATGGATTCCAAACAAAGGACTAATCCTTATCTTTTAGGGCTTTGAACCCTCTCTACTAGCCTCTATTCATATGAGTGATGACTCAAGGACATGTGGCTAAGGAAATAAAATTCAAACTTCAACCAAATCAACCCATAATTGCTCCTAAGACATGCGACTTGCTTTTGCTTCTCCACGAACCTGTCAAACCCAACTAAAGATGACCAAAATAGTCCCTTTCCATCTTGACCCTCTCCTTCATGAGATGCAGATGCCACAAAAATGTTTTCCTATGATTTGTTGCACTTGGGATGATTTGAAACGGTCCCACATACCTTGTATTTATATCCTATAGAAGGGTTCCTTCAAATTTGTCCAATAGGGCTTGCCAACTTGTCATTATGCCTTCTATCATTAGGCTGACCTTGACAAAACCCATCCCTTAACTTCAAAAATTCATTTCTCCACATAAACAACTCATATTTTGAGGATTTTCAATGGATCCAGTTTCCCTCGGCATCCTCTATCATCTCCATCCATTAGATGTCCAACAATCCTTGTGGATTCACACCCACATGTTTGGGTGCAAAGTTGACACCTTGCTTTCCAAGCCCACAAAGACATTTTGGGGTGCTCCAAACTCTAAACACGAAACCCTAGGGCTTAAAGTATCTCCAAAGCTACCAAAATCAACACTCCCTCTTAGCGAGGGAGGTGCTTCCAATACTAGGAAGTAGCTCGTCATCATCATCATCACTGATTGCAACACTCGCCCAACTCTTGAAAAGTGGGGCATGGATTTCATTGGGATCCAATTGATATCTAAAAGTGTTGTGTACTTGCCTCTCCCTTAATTTTAGCACAATTTACTATTTTTGGTAGTTTTTCAGGTAACGTCTGGAGTCATTTTGAAGCCCTAAACAATGTTTTTAGGTAAAACGAAGAGATCAAAATCATTTCAAATTTTCTTGTCGATTTCTTTTTCGCCCTCTTCTTTGAGATCTTCAAAATGAGGTAATATGATAGCTAAACAAAGATCATATGCCAAAGTTACGACCTTGAGAAGTTGATGTACCAATTTACTCAAACAAGACCCTCATTTTTGGTGCTTCATCTCCTAGGGTTAGGTTTTTGGATGTTTAGGGTTTTCCATTGTTTCTGAATAATGAATAGGCCTTTGAGCCTCATTGTAACACTGTTAAGAGGCATGTATCTGCCACATCTATTCTTAGAGACAAGCTATCATCGTCCAAGCTAGTTTATTTCCATTTTGTTTGTAAGCATATTTCAATATTTTCATATTAATGAAATGAAGTGTTATTTATGCTGCATTTCTGTATTTATGGTTATATGTGTAATTTGTTGCGGTCTTGTTTAAGTTCGGATTATATGAGGGATATGTGGAATGAATATATAGACATACTTTCCACTTACAATACAAAATCAATCTAATGATTCCAAGAACCAAATTATATCTAAACTACAGGAAGCATTTCTAGAGAAATGGTCAATGAAACTTGTCAGACTTACAATAGAAAAAACATACAACAACAAAAAAGAATCATTCAAAAGGTAATATTCCTAATCAAAAAATATTTTCTAGAATTATATGTATATATTACTATAAACCATTCATTTATGAATATCAATTTTGTTATATTTAATTTTCATATATCAATATAAAAATAGTTTATTACTTTTTTTGGAAAGATTATGAAAATCCCAAACGATCAACAAGTTGAAATGTGAAACATGCCAATAGGAATGTCCAAAAAAGTGTGCAGGGAGATGGTCAAAGAAATGGACATAATTGCATCACAGGAGGTTCCATCTCAATAACAACGTGCTTCAAATGTATGTAATCTTGATTGACTTTGTACATATAAACAAATAATATAGCATTAAATATTAATTTTCAAGTATTTTCTTGCAGAAAATAAAACAAAATGGAACTCATTCTGCACATATAATAGGATGACAAGGAAGAAAAGGGTTGATATCAAAGTTTGTGAGTAATTGTTAATATTTCCTTATAACAACACAAGGTTTCATTTTTTTTATATTTTAAGTTGTTTTACGACAACGATCCTTGAATATCTTCAAATATGTGCTAACATACAAATAAGAGCCATCAAAAGAATTGATTGACATTGGGTTAAATATGGGTTGTGAGTATATGTTGGCATATAAAAAATTAATTGTGGAATTTGTAGGTATATATGTTGTTTTACTTCTCTGATTTTATAATTAATAGAACAAAAAAATCCTTTATATTAAATATATGATTTATAATGGGGTATAAAACTTGCAGGAAACAAAGTATGAAACTATGCCAACAGAAAAGTTGTTGAAACAAGGCATGAGACTTGGTTTTGAAACCATGTGTACAGTTCATGAGTCACTTCTTTCTATGTTGTTTTGCTTCTCTGATTTTATAACTAATAGAACCAAAAAATCCTTTATATTAAATCTATGATTTATAATGGGGTATAAGACTTGCAGGAAACAAAGTATGAAACTATGCCAATAGAAGAGTTGTTGAAACAAGGCATGAGACTTTGTTTTGAAACGATGTGTACAGTTAACGAGTCACTTCTTGCTATGGTGCATTTCTAAGGCCAACTTCTGGGGTTAAAACCTCTCCGAGGCAGCCCAGAAGAAAAAAAAAAAGAAGAAAAAATAATAAAGATCCCTAGGTGAAAACCTCTCTTGAGGCACTTAGGGTAGGAATGCAAGTTGAACAAATCATCTTAGGTAGCCTATCTATCTCAAGGAAAAAGAAAAAAACAAAAAAAATAAAATAAAAGAGAAAACACAAGGAAAGAGTTTTACCATGTCTGCTGAATTTGTTTTTTTTTCATTTTGTAGGATTATACACAGTGGTAGATTTCATGGCTACAAGGCCAAAATTTTCAAGATTTCCTCCATTCTTCCATCCATACACTTCCTATCCATCATCTCCACTCATGTGATCACCTCTCTCCACCATATCATTAGCTGGAACTTCAAGTTTTACCTCCTCTTTGTGGTGCTATAGGAGGGTTCTGAAAAGGTACATGAGGGAGATTTGAGGAGGAGGGAAATACAATAGGGACCTCATGAATTTAAAAATTATGAGGAAGGTTCCCCCATTACTTTCCATGATCCATCCATCAGTCATCCATATCATACCACAAAAAAATCACTCAAATCCCCCACTCTGTCCTTCCTTTTAAAAAAATATACAAAAACACAGAAGCCATCATCTTTATTTATACAAGTCTACACTTCTCCCTCATGATCCTAGTATTGTCCTTAGGACTTGTTACAATTTCTCTCATCATTGCCATGCAAGTTGAAGACCCTGAAGGAAAAGGAAAAGACTGCTACAAGAAGGAAACTTCCTCTTGTAGAAATTTATGCACACATCACATAAAGCACTAATCTTGTTTTTTTCTCATCAGAGGGGATTATGAAACCTTATGAGACAATTTTGAAGAAGTCATATCACTCTCAGGAAGCCTTTCCACCAGCATCAACAACTTTGGCATCAACGAGGTACCTGCACACACAACAAACACAACAATCAAGTATCATGAGGAAAAATGAAGAAATGCAAAGGAAATAAGCCAACAAGTAAGCTCCCTTGATGTCAATAATATGGTCCAGCCCTAACATGCAAATCCTTGCAGCAGTTCGATCATGAGGTAGGCATAGGTATGGAAAACTCTTACCTCCTCCCTAGGTGTGAATAACAAAAATGAATAAATGTCAAGAGGGGATGTTTTAAGAAGTTGTAGGTAGCCAATTAACTTTGCCACCCTTGGCTAGTGAACTAAAAGTGATGGTGTGAACTCATGCAATGGGAGATGTCACATCGAATGAGTTGGTATAAAAAATATTGGGTGGTGATTATGAGGGAAGGAGAAATAATTACTCAGAGTGGGGACAATGATCCAAAAGAGGAAACCATGTGTGATGCTAGGTCATCACAACGCTCCAAGCCTCAACTCAAAAATGGCATATTATGTACTTGGGCTCAATTTCTTTTGCATACTCGCTCATTTTAAAAACAATTAGGGAGAGGAAATCTTAGTGTGCCACCAAGGATTTTCGAACCCCATTATGTAATTTCAACAGGAAGGAGATACAGGAGGGACGAGAGACTACTACATGAAGATTGAGAAGGTGAAAAAGGGCCACAAAGGTTCAAATTGATTTCCAAGTTACCATATTCATCCTAGAATACTTGAAAAGAAGCAAGTATCACCATCTCGCTCATCCATCCATCAAATTGCATGAAAATTATACTCAAATTCTACAGCCAGTGGCAATATAATTATGCAATTAAAAGGTATTTTTGAGAAATATAGTGATTGAAACATGGGCAATTTTTATTGACAGGGAGTTTTTGACTCACTACTACCACTGAATTAAACATTGAAGCTATAGAAGAAGCATCTCTCCCTCACTTAATTAAGGACATAAAGAAGAGATGGGGGGAGGATTCAACAAGAGGGAGCCCTAGGATACTAAGAGAATCCACCTACACTCTCCTGTGGTAGACATTTTTAGAAGAATCCAATGCCTAGGTTTCTTTGAGTTACTGAAAGTGTATGATGATGACCTTTCCATTGAATTTTCCATGGCTCTGAATTCTGAAACATAGGATAGTGCCACCACTTTTGTGAGGGGGTTGGGTATCTCCCTCAGCCTTGAAATAATTAGTAGAGTAACAACCATACCACTGGGGATCAAGTGGAGCAGAGAAGAGAAAGCTACCAGTTTCACTGCTAAAAAGAATTTATTTATTGCTAAATAAGAGTCTGTTGAGGACAAGAATGGAGTTAGGAGGGAAATACTACCTTATCCTTAAGATGAGGTGACCTACCATATTCTAAAGTATATATCCTGTGAGGAAGAATGTGTGTGGTATATGCCTACCACTTTAGATTAATTCATGAACTTAGATTCAAGGTAGAATTGCCTCTTTCTCAAAGACTTAGTGTGTTATAATTTCTCCTGTAGTCCATCAGGTAAATGAGTAAAAAATTAAGAGAAGGAAAACACCAACACCTAGCCCACCATGGCCTCATCAATCTAATAGTGGTGGATGCCTTGCACAATTTGAGAATCCCTGTCCTTTGGTCCAAATTCATAGACATGGATAGAGATACTTTCATAGAAACACAAGCCCTAACACCAGGAGAGACCCCAACCTCTAGTGTTGGAGGAAGAGAGGGACAAACAGAAGGAGAAGAAGAAGGGGCAAAGGTAGATGAGGAAGAGGCAGCAAGGTCAAAAGAAAAAGAAAGAGAGACAAAAGAAGAAAGGACACTAGAAGAAGAAGAGATGAAAATGAAGGAAGAAGAGGAAACATAGGTAGAGGGAGAAGAAGAAAAATATGAAAAAGAAGAGGGGGAGAAACAATAAAAGGAAACATTAAGTCCTAAGAGGAATGTTGAGCCCAAAGAAACAGATATATCCCCACAAAAAACAAGCTTGTCTCCAGGAAACACTGAACATGAGGTAGCTATAACTTTAGCTACCTTAGGCACCTCGATCAAACCTAAAAGAAAGAGACAAAGGAAATCCCCCCTATATTTTAAGACCAGGAAAAGCACCAGGATCAAGGAAGGGAGGCCACAAATTCCCACAAAGGCCCCCATCACAATTGAGGAGTCCCCTAGCAAGAAAGAGTAGGTAGGATCAATAGAAGGAAAAATTGAAGAGGTCACCTCTCCAAAACCCAAAACAAAGACTCCTATAGTATATTTCAGGAGGCCTACCACCAAATCAACCTCCTCCAAAAAACCCAGGACACCAAAACACCTCCAACAAGAATAAAAAGGGGAGCTACAAGAGGGAAGAAGTATGCTACAGGAGGGACCAAGTGTGCTACAGGAGGGGTGGAACTTGCTGCTAGAGGAGCAACATGTGCTACTAGAAGGGTAAAATGTGCCACAATAGCTACAGGAGGTAATAATCTCCCCAAGAACATTTTTGAAGTATGTCCCAGAGCTCTAAGAGCCTAGTCCATAACCTAGCCCGAGTTCCCACTACAAATTCATTAAACGAGGGAGGATTATCCCCAAAAAATTACAGTCCCACTTTTTTATGATCTAGAGATAGAAAGAGGAAGAACCCACAGGTGGATGCAAATTGCTAAAAATAAGAAGGTAGAGGATGTAGGCCTCATGGAAGAAAAGGTCCTTGAAATTAGTAAAGAATTAAGTGATTTGGTAATGAGAAAGTCTATAATGAAGGAACAACTATAGGTAGAGAATGTGATGTTGAGAGAGAGGTTCCAGGATAAAGAAACACAACTTGCCACCATGGAAAGCCTCTCCGTGGAGGAATTGTATTGAAGAAAACCATCAAATTCTTATGCCCTCTTTCTCTAAGAACAATGGTTGCAATTCCAAATCAAAACCTTGGCACAACATGGATATATTTCCTTTTAGGATTACAAATAGTTCATTGAATTTTGCTACCAAGCTAACATGGAAGACAAAGCAAAATTGGTTGAATTTTACATACACAACCTCACTTTGACATATATGAATTTTTGGGATCCCAATGCAAGATTGGGGGATACACAATTGATGACCTTAGCATCTTGGATGGCTCATGAGGAGGTCAAAGCCGAGGAAGCAAAAAGAGTATTGGAAAAGGAAGAAAAGGAACCATTGTATATAAGTGCAGATCTAGTGAGCCCAATGTTATCATTATCAATCATGGAATCATCTCCAATGATGTTGTTTTAGCACCTAAATACCTTTCCAACGAGGAACAAGTCATCCAACACTTTGAAGACACATTCAGGTTGTTGGGAACAAAAATCGTGCAAGCCTACTAGAGGAGATGGCATGCCTTACCCCACAACCTATAGATTAGAGAATATCACTCTCCTGAAAGGCTAAGGAAAGCCTTGGAGAGAACACCCTTATACAAGAGGATCATGCAAAGGTTAAAAAGTAGGTGGATAATCTTACAATAATCTTTGGGTTTCCATGTAGCTTTTGAATTGTTTTCATAAATGTAGCAGAAACTGTATTGGCTTTAAATGGATGTGATAATGCACAAAAGTGTGCATACTTGGTAAGTCTGTCAACTACCACCATGATGACACTCTTTCCCTCAGACTTGGGTAAACTTGTGATAAAATCCATTGAAACCTCCTCCCAACGTTGGCTTGGAATGGATAAAGGTTGTAATAGACCTGGCATCTTAATTTTTTCAACTTTATTTTGTTGGCAAACCAAACATTCCGCCACAAACTTTTGAATATCTGATTTAAGGCCATCCCAAAAAAATTCCTTCTTAACCCTGTGGTAAGTTTTTAAAAATCCTGAGTGCCCTCCTAAGGGAGAAGTGTGCAATTCCATAAGAAATTTTTGTTTTAGCTGGGAATTCTTACAAAGGTATAAGCGATCTTTGTACCATTACGAATCATTTTGTCAGCTAAATGTATCAGATGTATTGGAATCTTGTTGCAACTTTCGAATAAGTGCTCACACTTCTTCGTCATTCTTCCATTCCTCCCTTGCTTCGTTTATCCAATCTGGTTGGATAATAGAAATGGCGCACAACAATGCTTCCACATCCTCATCCTTTCTTGAGAGTGCATTGGCCACCACATTTTGCTTCCCTTTTTTGTAGATGATTTCAAAGTCATAACCCAACATCTTTGTGACCCACTTTTGTTGCTCTTCAGAGGATAATCTTTGTTCTAAAAAGTATTTAAGGCTATCATGATCGTTTTTACCTTGAAGTGTCTTCCCATTAGGTAGGGTCGCCATTTCTTAAGTGCATGTAGTATTGCCAACATTTCCTTCTCATAAATAACTTTGTGTAAAAACTTTCCTTGATTGGACACGAATTTCAAAAGTAATGGTCTTTCATCTTGCATTAAGAAAAAGCAACAATTCATTTCTCTGAAGCATATCCACATTTCAAATAAGGTTTTTGTGAAGTCCAGTGTAAGCTAAGACCGGTGTTGGTCACATTGCCTCTTCAAGATGTTCAAAGGCTTTGTTGCCTTCAGAGCCATTAAAATCGCATCTTTCTTCATAATGTTGTTAGAGGTTGCTGCTAATTCTTGCATAATCTAACAAACTTGCGATAATACCCTGTCAACCTGAGAAATCCTTGCAAATGCTTTATGGATGTGGGGATTTTTCCATTCCTTAATGGCTTTAATTTTGCTAGGGTCTACCTTAACTCCTTCATGAGATACAATATGACCCAGATATTCCACCTCTTGGACTCCAAAGAAACATTTGGATCTTTTTGCATATAATTGTTTCTCCTCCAATAGTTGTAGCGCCCTGTCAACATGTTCAACATGATCCTTCCAAGACTTGTTGTAGATTAGTATATCATCAAAAAATACTAACACAAATTTTCTAAGGAATGGTTTGAAAATTGAATTCTTCAACCCTTGAAATGTTGAAGGTGCATTGGTAAGGCCAAAAGGCATGACCAAAAATTCATAATGACCCTCATGAGTTCTAAATCCTGTTTTTGGAATGTCTTCAGTCTTCATTCTAATTTGACGATATCCTGAACGAAGATCCAACTTGGTGAAGTAAATTGATCCATGCAATTCATCCAGTAATTCATCAATGACAGGAATGGGAAACTTATCTTTAATAGTGAGCTTGTTGATATCCATATAATCGGGACACATGCGCCATGATCCATCCTTCTTGTGCACCAATACTACTGGAGCAGAGAAAGAACTTTGACTCGGTTGAATTATACCAGC
>APFE030305459.1:95181-135634 GCA_000404065.3 Pinus taeda | reverse complement strand
CATGGGTATATAAGGATGGACAAATATCTCCATTGGTAAGAGGCCTTTTGGGGTAAGTCCAAAAGCAAATCCATGAGGGCTTAGGCCCAAAGTGGACAATATCATACCATTGTGGAGATATGTGGTTTCCAAAGTCCTTACAAGTGGTATTAGATCCATGCCCCGAAGTTAGCCAAGTGGATGAATCCTCGGAATGCCGAACGAAGGTGGTGGGCCCCAGTAATATCACAATGAGATACATGGATGAGCTCAGTTAGACAGGCGGTGTGCTCCGGATTCTGCATGGACGTGTCCTTCTCCCAACACGGTGAAGAGGAGTTGACCTGGGATAGAGCAAGCTCTCGAGGCAGGTGGTGTTCCATGTAAGGCGTGTGATGGTGAAGAGGAGTTGACCTGGGATAGAGCAAGCTCTCGAGGCAGGTGGTGTTCCATGTAAGGCGTGTGCTTCCAACGCATTGCAGCGGAGAATCCTGGTTGGTAGAGAGTGGACAGATGGATAATCATTTGAGGGGAGGCTCGATGGTCCTTTGTTCAAGGGGCAGATTGTTGGATATACGACCAAAGTCCCACATTGACTAGAAGTGGGGAGGATCATGGGTATATAAGGATGGACAAATATCTACATTGGTATGAGGCCTTTTCGGGTAAGTCCAAAAGCAAATCCATGAGGGCTTAGGCCCAAAGTGGACAATATCATACCATTGTGGAGATATATGGTGTCCAGAGTCCTTACAACGCTACCCTCCAACGTTGTCTAATAATTCATCTATAAACAACACCAGGAATGGGTCATAGACGTAGGCATCATTAAGTTTGCTAAGGTCTGTGCAAATCCTTATTTCTCCCTTCTATTTCTTCTCCTTAACCACCATTAGGCTTACCCAATCAGATTCTTCCATAGGTTCAATGATGCATGCTTCTAGCATATTATCCAACTCTAAGCAAACCTTTTCATTGTATTTGGGATTAAGGTGATACAACCTCTACTTAATAGGCTTTGCGTTTGGCTTTAATGTAATCTTCATAACATCCAAGTTGCCTATTCTACCCTTCAGGTCTGAAAGCTTGGTAGGAAAAAGATCCTGGTACTCGTGGATTAAGTTAGCAACTTTATCTACCATGGCATCATCCCAGTAATCCCCAATCTTCGCAAATTTTGGCTTTGCTTCAGTAGCAATGTTCACTTGATTTGTCTTTAATGGCACGGTGATTTCCGAGTTCTCTATTTGTGGAAATTCGACTATGTGATGCCATTCGGCCTTTGGAATTTTTATATTTCTTGGATCTTCATCCTCCCCCTCAGCGGTCACATTATAACATTCTAGTGCTTGGCACAGCTAGGTGCTCCAATTTGGTTGAACCTATTCTAAGGGTTCCTGCGATATTCTAAAGATTGTTGCCTTAACCTCCTACAGGGCTTCATCAATGCTCTCAAACCCATCCTCAAAACTAAAGGTCATTAATAATCCTTCCCTTAATATATCCCACTCTGTGATGCCATGGCAGAGTTCTGTTTCTAGATACCAATTCATAGGGATTGTATCCAATGTATGACAAAAAAGTGCAACCACCTTGCACATACCCTACCATCATGTGGGCGTAGCGTGGAATGCCAAGTTTAATGCTTTGAAGTGGTGATGCTCTGGGACCTCACAATCAAACGTATCCAAAATAATATCTACATCAGTTAAACCATCATAATAAGGTAAATTCCTTACCTCTGATGACACAAATCACAACGATTTAGTCATCATGTTGCAGCGCAACATAGATACTTCAGGCAACCTATTCTACTAATGCTCTAATTCTTTATTTGAATCAAAGGTACATGAAATTTTCTGGTCCCATGCAATTTGTCCATCAACTATTGGCTTAATCCAGTCTTAATCTCACGCTATTATTTTGTATATCTGATCTAAGTCATCATCACTTTCTTCATAGTCACGGAATAATATAGTATAGCATGGTCCTTCTGCAGGGTCCAACAATACTATAACTCGAAGTGATTTCCTCTCAAACGACATTTTCCTCTTCTTGAGGTTGATGACTCCATTCATGTGAATGGCCTAGTAAATTCTAAGGAGCACGGGGTATGGATTACTGTCGTTGATGATCTCTATTACTTCGAAATCAGCTAGCGTGCTTGCACCTTCTATATCCACTATTACTCAATGTAGTCATTCCATAGGGATGATCTTCTACTGGTTTTCCATTCTACGCTAGATCGGAGACCACTACAGTGCAGGTCTCCCCATTCTCTCCGACGTCTATTTAGGTAAAAAGCTAGTGTCAGACCTGAGATCCAAAATAACCTAGTCCATCTCATACTCTCCTATTTGCATGGTGAGCCACATCTTCTGCCCTATTCTTTTATGTTTGCTGATTTTCTAACCACGTGGTGTCCATCAAGAGCGTTTTCTTTGCCAACGCACTTGTTTATTAACTCCTACAGGCCCTTCATAGCTTTTCTATCGTGCAACAGTTTCATGCAGGTCTCCAAGAATGTGGTAAGAACAGAGGGATCAACCTCTGTAGGCTTGCTCATTTCTTGTACTTTGTTTTGGCTTCCCAAGGTGGAGCCCTCAGCAAAAATTTTCTTGGCTTCGATAAATTTTTCCTTTGCATGCTCCAGATCAAAACCATCTTCCTTCCCTGGGGCCTTACAAACCTATCCCTCATCTTCAGGTTGTTTTCCCTTGTCATCGCCAGTCTTTATTCTGCTCCTCAACACTATATTCACATTTTGATCTTCTTCACAGGGCTCAACTCTCATCATTTGTATGTTCTACATAGGTTTCTGAGGCTGCGCCTTTTTCTCCTACATATTATCTATCAACACATGGCATTCTTTTATGGTGTGGTCAAATTAGCTGCAGTATTGACATGACAGGTGTGTTTGATTCTGACACTCCCACATGTAGTGCCTCGGTCTCCCATAGTTATAGCAAATAACCTTTCTGTGACCTATACCAGGTCTTCCGCCTCCTCAACCCTATCCATTTGCTTGATAGCCCCCATGCGCTCCTCCTGAACCTTGATCTGGAGGCCAAGATTCCACTTGCATCCGGTACGTAGGCGTTCCTTCCATCATTAGTTCATCGTTGCGACAATGGTGCTCATCATGGTCCACATATTTGCAGAAGTTGTAGAACAACTGTTGTGGTGTCTGAACGAAATTTTGAAGCAAATGAAAATTATCTGTGATGTGTTTTCTACCCACCTGATAAATAGCACACCATAGCGCGGCCCCCATACTCAGCCTTGCTGGAGCTTTTATCCTCAAGGGAATTGGTTCCCCTCCTGTGATATAGTTTGCAAATATGGGACAATGGTCTTTATCATACCCCTGGCTTTTACATTTTCAGGCACTAGACTTCCTCGTGCACCTTTGGTTTAGTCTCCTTCTCTTTCTTCAAGCTCTACAATTCCAAGCAAAGGTTTTGCAATTGGGAATGAATCTGTTGTACCCCCAAGGTTGCATCCTGCATGGGCATCACATGCAACCTCATTGCGATTTCCAGGGCTTCTTCTTGACTTCCTATCTTCTGTTGTGACAAAGAAATCCTCAAGTGGGGTAGAAGTGAGGCTATAAACTACTCGCGGTGCTGACCATCTATGAGTTGCATATTAGCTTCGTGGATCACACATTTCAACCTTTAATCTAACTCCCAAGGTGTTTCATCGACCCTCATCGTGATCGTCTTAAATCCGACTATCAACTACAAGTCAGAATTAGGTTTACCTAACTCTTTGTTTAAAACAACCTTAATTTCTACTAGGATTTCCACACGATGACCACAATAGTACTTAATATACCATGTCAGTCTGTGATCTTGCAGAGCAGTAACTAACTGTGCCTTTTTTATGTTGTTATTAGTGATCTATTGTGCAATCCACACATCATTCACAACAAACCAGAACTAATCTATATATTCACTCCCTATACCCTTGAAAATTGGAAGCTTCATTGTGTTCAACATGTTGAACGATGGTAGTGGTGGCGGAGGTGTGGGCGAAGGTGTATGCTATGGAGGTGGAGGTGGAGGTGGAGAGGATGGCTGATGTGTCTATAGAAAACCCTATCTTATCATCTGAACAACACTCCATGGTGAAGCTTGTACGACTCCCTCATTGTCGCTAAGAGGAGGTTCATCAATGGGCTAAACTTAGGGCCTGATTGTAGGTTTTAACCCCATACAAAAATTACTGGCATACGAATTCTAAAACACAGAAAATAAACAATGCAAGAGCATAACACATAAAACACATATACACAAAGATTTTCCCCTGCATCCCAAGATGGGGACTACCAGTTTTATTTTTCATTATGTTCATTTCAAAGTTATAATACATATTTATACATGCTAAAGCATCGAATACCATGTACCGAAAACCATTACGTCCAAAACCATGTGCAAAAACCATGCACAAAACCATAGGTGGGTCCGCCCAACCTAACATAGGTTCCAAAACCAAAGTTTTTTTGGGAACTGCCCTGGCCCCCATAGAGTGGGGTTACCTGCACCTCTTAAACCCCCTGTGACTCCCCTTGCTATGCAATCGGCGTAACAAAGATGAGGGCTCCACCCCCCTTCTAACCCCCCAGTTAACTACATGGGCTAGTCGTGGAAAGAATATAACACAACCCAACATTCTCCCACTTGTTGTTTTCTTTCCACAGGGGGCCACAAAAGAGTTTAGTTATTTATCCAGCCCTGTAATGCCCATTATTTGTCTACACCAAGAGAACTTCTTAGAGCTCACATATTTTGTCAATGCATCTGTAGTATTCTTCAAAGTGTCCACCTTTACCAGCAACACCTTTTTGTCTTCTATCATATCCCTCAAAAAGTGAGACTGAACATCAATGTGCTTTGTCTTTGAATGATATGCAGGGTCCTTTGCCAGGAAAATTGAACTTTTGTTGTCACAGTCTATCCTTATAGTTCCTTGTACTAAAACCCATACTTGAACACAATCTCTACAACCAAACCACTTCATTTCTTGCATGAGTGGCTGCCATGTATTTTGCCTCTGTAGTTGATAGTGCCACTACAGATTGTTTCTTACTCATCCAACTGACTACACCTCTAAATAGGTTAAACACATACAGACTTGTAGATCTTCTTTGATCCAAATCTCCAGCCTAGTCTGCATCAACAAAGCCATGAATATCTGACACTCTGTCCAATCTTGGTCTTCCTTGGTAGCACAAACCATAATCACTAGTGCCATGCAAATACTTGGAAACCCACTTCACTACTGTCCAATGCTCCTTTCCTGGTTTTGCCATAAACTTGATCAATACTCCCACGGCATGTGAAATGCCTGGTCTAGTACAAACCATTGCATACATCAGGCTACCGAATACACTTGCATATGGAACACAGGACATGTCCTCTTCCTCTTCTGATGCCTTGGGGCACTATTCAACAAATAACTTTACACCTACAGGAATAGGAACCTTCACTAGTTTACTATCCTGCATATTAAATCTCTGCAATATTGTCTCGAAATACTTCCTCTGGTTTAACCAGAGTTTCCTATTTTCCTGATCTCTTTCAATTTCCATGCACAAAATATAGTTTGCAGCACCAATATCTTTCATGTCGAATTTGGAGGACAATTGGGTCTTCAAATCCTGGATAATTTGTTTGTCATTTCCAACCAACAACATATCATCCACATACAAGACCAAATAAATAACACGGTCACCAATTAATTTAAAATACACATAGTGATTTGCTTCACTTCTAGTGAAGCCAAGTCCTCGTATAAATGTATCAAATTTATGATACCACATCCTTGGCGACTGTTTTAACCCATACAAATATTTCTTTAACTTGCATACTAGTTCTTTCTTACCCTTCACCGCAAAGCCTTCCGGTTGCTTCATGTAGATTTCGTCTTCCAAATCCCCGTGAAGAAATGTTGTCTTCACATCCATCTGTTCTACCTCAAAATCAAAAGCAGCAACAACAGATAAAAGTAATCTAATAGAAGCTACCTTGGCAACAGGAGAAAAAATATCACTGATATAAATTCCTGACACCTGGGAGTAACCTTTTGCTACCAACCGAGATTTGTATTTCTCCACCTTTCCTTTTGCATTTGTCTTCTTCATGGACAGTGTTTTTACACCTACATCATCCAATTTCCTTATAGAAATCAGATTTCTAGCCAATGTGGGAATATGTAGAACACCTGGAAGTGTTCTAACCCTTCCACCTTGCAACTTCAACTTTAATTTTCTGCGACCAACGATTCTAGCCTTCCTATCATCCCCTAATAAGACATCACCACCATCGTATTTCTCGTACTTGCTGATAAGCCCCATAAATGGGTAATTATATGGGCTCATTTTTCCTCCTAACATAATTAATCAACCATTTTTTTATCTTATTGCATGTTTTTTAATTATATTTATGCTTATGGAGTGAGTTGAGTTAGTTATGATGCCTTGAGGTCTAATATGTGTTTAATGCAGATTTTTGTTGAATTTTGAAGACAAAGTCAAAGATTCAATGGACAATTGGCAACAATAATTCGAAGTGGACAAAGGATAGGATTTATGAAGGGAACCCCCTCATTTATTACTCCCCACTTCAAATTCCTCTTCATGCAGCTCGGAGTACAAATAGCCAAATCAATGCACTAGGAGGCAACTGAGCAAGTGGAGGTCAACTTATGTTTATCTCGAGTTTTGGGAGCCAAGCCTCCCTGATTTTAAGGAAGCTATTGGGAGCTTTAGTTGTATAAGTAGAGAGGCCTAGGGCCTCACTAGGGTTGAATTTTTGTCGGATTTTTGTTGTACTTTTGCTATTGTAAAACTCTACTCAACTTCGAGCTTACTTTTGTGGATAGTTTCATGTAATCCTATTACTATTTTGATAATAAATATGAGATCCTTTTTGAGTTAGCACTGAGTTACCTCAGAGTGCTAAATATCTTTGGTTAGGGCCCAATCCAAGCAACCAAGCTCCTCTCTTTTTGTATTTATATGCTTTGTTTCAGTTTATGGATTAGTTGTTGTTAGATGAATTTCTTTCTTGGTTAAGAATAGGTTGTTTTTGGTGATTTAGAAGGTTGTTTCCCTTTGTGTTTTCTATAGCAGGTTAAGGAGTCATAGAAAGAAGATTCAAAAGGCTAGCAACAATGCCTTGGACTCTTTTCCTCCCTTTGGGACCATGAATTGAGGCAAAGACCCTCTTGCTACCCCAAAAACACATATTTTCCTTCTCCATAGGATTTTTAGCATTTGCAGTTTGTTAGAAGGTTAATGCTTTACTTTAGATCTCTTCCACCATGCTCATTTCTGTCTTTGAAATAAGTCTTATTCCATGATTTCTCTCCTTGTAGCATTTTTCAGCATTTACTTCCATAGCTCATAATTTAGACTAGCTTGATGCAAAATCCTATTTTTTTTTATGTACTCATTTCCTTACTTGCTTGATCTCATTGGTTGAATGTTAGTTCTTTTGTGGTAGATCTCTTATCATAACAGGTTAGCCTATTAGTCATCAAATTCTCTCCCTGATCCATGCCCTACAGGTCACCCAAAGTTCACCTCAAATCTGCCTTAGTTTTCTACATTTTTCTATAGGATTTATTCCTCTCACCCAATCATCTTTCCCTCTCACAGTGATCTTTGGCATACCATAGGTGCCCTAACACATCATCCCAACCTTCATATACCTTTTCCATCCACTCTCACACCTTCAAAACCTTCAAAACTACTCTCGGCATCCTCCTGTAGACCTCCTATAGACCTCTTGTAGATCCCTTGTGTCCTCCTGTAGATTTTCCTATAGGCTTTCTTTTGAAGGCTGAGCATGGGAAAAGCCTCTAGAAGGCCACCCAAGACCTCCTAGGACCCATCTACACCATCCTACATCTCCTCAAACACCAAAGTCACCATTCAACACCACCTATTCGCTTCCACCTTCACACACAATAAAATACATGCATGTCAATTTCACATAAAAATACATAAAAATCCAAAAAGATGTTTTTTGCTCATGTACTTCTAGAAATAACTTGAGTAGATTTTGTTTACTCCCTTGAGTAGGTAATGGCATTCATTTCATGGTTTTCATAGTGCTTTCTACAAAAGTAGGATTAGTTGGTTGAGTAGGTTTTCTAGGTTTACTTTACATTTCAGTCTTTTTCCTTTCTCAAATTAGAGTAGCCTCTATAAAGTAAGCTTTCCTTTATTTCATCACATATAGAGCTTCTTCTGGAATCCATAGAAGTTGGCTTGAGCTACTTGTGATCTTGTGCCAATTGACCAAGTGATAGCCTACAGTAAGAGCTAGTACTTGTGCATACAACGTTGTCGCTTCCAAGTTTGTTACGAACTACCTGGTTGATAAGAGTAAAGTAGGCAGCCCAAGAGTTGCAGCATTATTTCTACAATATTGGTGCTCACAACTTTTTGGCGCCGTTGCCAGGAAAGCGTTAGAGTATTTTGTGATTGTTGCTGTTTTCTATTTTCTATCGAAACATTTTGTTAAGTAGTTTATTTCAGCAAAAGTAGAATAGTTGTTTCTTTCAGTTTCTGCATTTCTTTGCTTTCCTTTTCAGTCCTGCAAATTTCATTTCAGCAAGAGTAGACTAGTCATTTCTTTCCGTCTCTACATTTCCTTGCTTTCCTTTTCAATTCTGCAAATTTCATTTCAGCAAGTTCATTTCAGTTAATTGCAATTTTTGTCGTTCAATCCATTTCAGTTTTGCAGGTACAATCAGTTAAAAAAAACAAAAACCAACCAAAAAGATTTCCTTTCACGCCTTGTAGGAATAGAGATAATTCAGGAAAATTCTTGCCCAACACCCCCACTACATCACACAGCCAGCCTTCTCTCTTCTTTGGTGGCAGTGATCAAGAAGAACCTTTAGGTGAACAACTAGAGATATTTGAAAAACCTATAGGGGAAGAAGAACAAGAAAACATCCCTCCTAAGCCAATGGCTAAAAACAGAAATGCTAAGGGAAATGGAGAGAGAATAGAGGGTACCTTTCCCATTTGAGAGACCAATGGGGACACCAAAATGAAGAATATAAGTCCTTCAGCCCTACCTCACTTCCATGGTTTGAATATAGAAGATCCTGACACCTTCTTGTTTGAGTTTGTTTTCATCTGTCGAACCTATGACTATGAAGAATATGAGAAAAAGTTGAAACTATTCCATTCTACTCTCAAGGATCTAGCATTGCACTGGTTCATGGGGTTACCTAGCAATAACATCACAACTTGGGCACAAATGCAGTAGGCCTTTAATGACAAATATCAAGACTACTGTAGGTCAAAAGATACCAAAGAAGAAATCTTCCGAATGACCATGGGAAGTGATGAATCATTGGAAGATTATGAAGAGAGGTTCCAGCTCAGTTACAAAAGGGCTAGGTGCACACTTGACCCTAGATCTCTGAAGTTGGTCCTGCTCAAGGGAATTCCAGAAGACCTTCTAGACACCCTCCATCTACTGGCTAGGGGAGACATCTACCAACTATCTTATGAAGACATTAAGACTGTTTTTAGAAACCATTCTAGAGCAGCCAGAAAGAAAGGTACGGGGAGTCAACCCATAGCCAGTACCTCCTCTTCCAATTCATCCATTAAAGGTGAAATTGGAAACATGTTGGAAGACTTCAAGAGTGAGATGTTGTAGACTCTTGCCATGCAAATGGATACCTTGCATATCAAAAGAAAAAAAGAGGAAGCAGAGAGGGATTTGGTCATCTTTTGTCCTAGATGCACCAGGAGGAATCCTAGGAACAAATTTCCATTGAACTCTATAAAGGGTTGTTTAGTTTGTGAAGAAGATCATTCTACAGATAAGTGCCCTTCCTTGCCCGAACTTAAAGTTGTATACCAAGGGGCCGAAGGAGCCACTGAACCACTCTATTTCATGAACCAAAGGAGACCACATAGACCTAGACCATACCAGCAGGGGATGGAAGGGACATCTTAGGCATACTACAACCCAAACCAAGTCACTTCCATACCTTCTTGGGGCCCTCTTGTTCATCCCTCCTGGTCCATGCCTCCTCCTTAGTCCTTTCCATCTCAATATCATGCCCAACTAGCTGCTCATTCATTTCAATCCTATGCTCAGTTGAGACCTCAGTGGAATGCATCTCATCAAGGGTGGAGGCCCCAATACAACTCTCCTCCCGCTCTTTTGCCTCCACCACCTGCTCAACCACAACCATTACCTTTTGCTCCACCAAGGAAACCCCAAATTCCTACCTAGCGAACTCGAACCCGAACAACAGACAAGCTCAACAAGTATATAATGGGGAACCATCATGCCTAACTTATGTTGTGGAGATTCAGGAGATTAACCTACGATCTAGGAAGGTTCTCCCAGATAGCTAGTTTCCACCTAGGGAGGTTGAGGAAGATGAAGAGGAAAGTGAACCTAAAGCAATTCCACCCTTTCCTAAGAGACTATCTGAGACAACACAGCCTACCCCAGAAGAAACTGAACTTCTGGGAGAATTGAAACAATTATGTGTGAAGATACCACTTCTCCAAGCCATAAAAGATGTGTCTATCTACAATAGGTTGATCAAAGAGAAGTGCTTTAGGCATCCAGGAAGGCATAAGAGAGATGCCCCAATCATCAATGTCATAGGACAAACTTTTTAACCTGATGTTGGGGTAGGTAATTTATCTGAAATATCTGGACCCTGGAAGCCTAGTAGTTGATGTCCACATCAATGGCACCATGATCCCACATACCTTGATTGATTTGGGATCTTCCATTAATGTGATGACAAAGGACACAATGCTCAAAATTAACCTCCAGGGCTCCTTGAGGAAGACCACAACAGTACTGCAGCTAGTAGACTGCTCTACTATGACCCCTGAAGGGATTGTGGAAGATGTGATGGTCTCCATTGATTCTTGGGAGTACCCTGTTGATTTCTTAGTTCTCCAGCCAAAGGTAAAGCTCACTAGGTATCCTCTCATCTTGGGAAGACCCTGGTTGGCTACTGACGATGCCTATATTAGGTTTCGAGCTGGGAACATGACCATCAAGAATGAGCATATGTCCAAGCAGTTAATCCTATACCATCCTGCCCAACCCTTGCCAGAACATGATCTACCTCTCTAGTTGGAGGAGGAGGATGAGGATGAAGTCTATTCTACACCACTTTGTGCATTAGAAACTACCATGGGGGAAAACCGCAACATGAGGATGATATGATTGAAAATTTGATTCAGAATCCACCCCTAGTATCTTACCATTAGAAGACATAGTGAGAGAAACACCAAAAGAACCCCTTAACTGATCTCTGTGTGGCCAACCTGACCTCTCTCTATGTTAAGAATATAGAGTTTTGCCTAGAAAGAACCTTGAAAATCAATCCATCCCTATCCACTTCCTAGGAGAAGGCATTGTGCAGCTTATTGAGAAAACATTTAGATGCCTTTTCCTAGAGTTATAAGGAGATGAAAGGAGTGCACCCCTCAGTATGTACTCATCATACATACATCAAGGAAGATTACAAACCAGTCAGGCAGCCTCAAAGGAGGATGAATCCAGCACTTAAATACATTATTAAGGAAGAATTGCAAAACTTACTTGATGCAGGATTCATCTATCCCATCTCCGACAGTGAATGGGTCTCTCCTTTGGTGCTAGTGCCAAAGAAAATGGCAAGTGGAGAATTTGTGTTGACTATTGGGAACTGAACAAAACCACCAAAAAGAACCATTTTCCTTCGCCTTTCATAGATCAAGTGTTAGATGGTCTGGCGGGGAAAACAGTTTTCTCCTTCCTAGATGGGTTTAGTGGGTAAAATTAGAACCAAATCAGCTTGGAAGACCAAGATAAGACCACTTTCACTTGTCGTTGGGGTACCTTTGCATATCAGGTCCTTCCTTTTGGTTTGTGCAATGCTCTAGCCACTTTCCAAAGAGCGGTATTGAGTATATTTTCTGAACTGGTTCATGATGTAGTGGAAATATATATGGATGATTTTACTCCTTGTGGTTCTGACTTTTAGGAAGCTTTATTTAACCCGGGAAAAGTTCTAGACAAGTGTATTGAGATGAACCTATCCCTCAGTTCCAAAAAATGTGAATTTTTGATGACCGAAGGGACCGTGTTAGGTCATGAAATATCTCAACAAGGACTGCAGGTGGACCCTAACAAGATTTCCATCATCCAAATGGTCCCACCTCCTCAAAAGGTGAGAGATGTAAGAAGTTTCCTAGGATTAGCTAGATATTACAGAAGAGTCATTAAAGATTTTAGTAAGCTAGCCTCTCCTTTGTTTGGCCTTTTAGGAAAAGATGTTGAGTTCATATGGTCCGAAAACTGTTAAAAAGCCCTAAATACCCTGAAGAGCAAGTTAGTGATTGCCCCAATTATCAGAGGCCCAAACTAGGCCCTACCCTTTCACATTCACACAGATGCCTCGAACAATGAAATAGGAGCAACCTTAGGACAAATTGATGAAAAGTTGCCTTATGTCATATACTTTATAAGAAAAAATTTGTCAAAGGCAGAGTTAAATTACACAGTGACTAAGAAGGAACTCCTGGTTGTTGTGCATTCCTTAAACAAATTCAGACATTATATCACAGGCTATCAAACCTTCATGCACACTGATCATGCTACAATTAGATATTTGATGAACAAACCAAATGTAAATGCTCGCATGTTTAGATGGTTGCTTTTACTGCAGCATTTTGATCTAACCATTATTGATAAGCCTGGTAAAGAAAATGTTGGTGCTAACATTTTGTCTAGAGTAAATTTGCCTGCAGGTGAAGAAGGAATGGTGGATGACCAATTTCCATATGAACATTTGTTTTCTATTTTAGTACTCTCTCCATGGTTTGCTGATATAGCAAACTACTTGGCTTCAACACAGTTGCCACCACACATGTCCTAAAAAAAGAAGAGCAAGATAGTAAGGAAAAGCGCCCCTTTCACCTGGATTGGGGGTAATCTCTTCAAACTTGGCCTAGATCAGATCTTGAGAAGATGTGTCAAGGAGGAGGAAGTCTTTGAAAATCTCTTGACCTGTCATGATGGGCCTTGTGGAGGCCATTTTGTAGAAAAGAGAACTGCCTTCAAAATATTTCAAGCAGGCTACTATTGGCCCATTCTTCATCAAGATGTGAGGAGATACACTAGCCAATGTGATCGGCGTCAAAGGATGGGGAAATATACTCCAAAGGATGAGATGCCCATGCAACCTCAAGTGACCTTTAAGCCATTTGAGAAGTGGGGCATGGACTTTGTGCGGCCTATTAACCCTCCTTCAAAACAGAAGCAATACATCATTGTGTGCACCAATTACCTGACAAAGTGGACAGAAACAAAAGAAATCAAAGCAGAAATAGAGGAAAAAGTAGCTGAGTTTTTGAGAGAAAACATATTCTACAAGTTCGGGTATGCAAGAGAATTGGTCACAGATCAAGGCAATCAGTTCACTTCTAATTTTATTGAAGACCTACTCACACTCAATAAAATCAAGCACAGGACTTCCACCCCTTACCATCCACAAGCCAATGGGCAAGTGGAAGTCACTAACAGAGCTTTGGAAGGAATTCTGACCAAGGTAGTGAGTAGCTATAGAAAAAATTGGGTGGACAGATTAGTTGAGGCCACCTGGGCCTACAACACGACATAGAAGACCACCACAGGGTTCACACCCTATGAACTAGTCTATGGGAAGAAGGCTTTGCTGTCAATAGAATTTGAATTTAATACATTAAGGATGGCATCTCAGCTAGACCTAGACCTTAGCCATGCACAAAAGGAAAGATTACTCCAGCTCAATGGATTGGATGAACAAAAATTGTAGGCCCTTCTCCACACAGAGGTAGTTCAAATTCAGAGGAAGATATGTCATGATAAAAATATCAAGGAGAAGCAATTCCAAGAGGGAGATTGGGCACTGCTCTATGATTCAAGGTGTTATCACTCAGGTTGTTCCCTGCTTCCTAAAGGGAATACGACCGAGGTAACCACTAACCAATCTTTTAGTTATAGGTCCTAGCCTACCTACAACCAGAGGGGGCTCTCTCTTTATGATTTAGCTTTGTTGGTGGGTGATTTTAGGCTAGTTATGGTCTGCTGGTTTTGTTTTGAATTTGGTTGGTTGGTGAATTCAAACAGAGCTGAGGTATAAATTACAGAACAGTTTGGGCCACTGGGCAATGGAGTTCAGGGCAGTGTGCTGTTGAAGTATGTTTCTGAAGACAGAGTATTGCTACAAAGCTAGATAGGCATCTGTGGAACATTTTTTTGAGATTAGGTAATGAAGTTATAGAATTAGTGAGTGAAAGGCAATTGAGAATCTTCCACTATGCTAACAAGGGGAGAAATGAAAGTATTGCTTAAGAGCAGTTAAGAATTCTTAAACAATATTCACAGTGAGAGAATTAGTTTAGACATGAGCAATTAAGAATTCATATCCATGGCTAATCTAGAAGAAAACATATTTAGAAATAGAGATTGAGCATAGGGTGTATTCAAACAAATCCTAAGCTATTCTTTTTCTCTATTTACTGTGATCATGAACATATATAAATTATTGCATATATAGAAAGACAAGAACACGATTCAGAATACCTTATTGTTCCAGCAAATGACACATGAATTCTGCAACATAACACAGTCATTCATTTCCACCTTCAGATAGTATAGGAACCAGGAACTCCACTAGCAATTTGTATTAGAAAAAGGTCTCAGATATACAATACAGCTCTTCTGAAAGAGTTTCACTACAACCGACCCTCAATACGTTCTATGAGGGGATATATATACAAAACTAGGATACAAAATATCTAGATAGTGAGTTGTTGTGCAATAAATTACACCACCAACTCTCTTACAAACAGTAAATGAAAGAAATAACTATAGCAATTAATGTTGATATGGCAGCTGTCTTTCTGTCAGACAATTTTTGACTTTTTGGATCACCAAAGTTGGTCGTAGCCGTGTCTTTAAATCTGCGTTAATTGAGCCTGTTGTCTGATTTATTTGATGAGTCACTGTACGGATGCTTCCTGTGATATCTGAGTGCCTGATTCTCTGCTGACCTGTACTGTGACTGAGATCTGAATTTTCACAAAAAGGAATAATATGGTCATATCACCTGAGCAGTACTTCCAGCATTTCGTGCCACCAATCAGCTGGAGGTAGCTGATTTCTCCTTATTTTTACAAGTGTTTCATCTTCTTTTGTATATCTATAGAAATTTGGAGGCACTTCAAACAAATGATTAATCTCATGCTCAATAAAAAACAAGTTCTCTAATTTGTCATACAGAGACTGCCCAGAGGGAGGTCCTACTTCTTCTGTGGAGCTGGTGGATGCTGTGATATGATTTTCAACATAATTGTTGATCCTTGTGATGTATTGATCATATGACAACAGTTGTCCTGTGCCAGTCACTAGGCTAGGCAGTCCTTTATCCTGCAATGCTGTCATCTTTGCCCTGAACTCATCTATTTCTGCCTTCATATCCGGACATTTCCTTTCTAGAGTTTGAGTGAAATTTCTTAAAGTCAGCACTTTTTTGGCTGTCAGGATAGTGTCTGTTCTGCTATTTATTTCTAGTGTTGCCAATTCCTCCCTAGTGTGAGTATTGAGGAAATGTATCATTTTATTGGCCTGCTCAAGCATGATTCCTAGTGCTGTTCTGGCCTTTTGTATTTCAACATGAGCTATGGAGATTATCTTCTTGATTTCTGCCAGAGTTTTTCCTAGAAGCAATTCTTTTTCCAAATATTTTACTTTGGTTTCCAAGCCCTTTATCTCTCTCTACTTCTCTGCCACTGTCATTTTGGAATTATCATAGCTGGCCTCTAGCTTGGCCAGTCTATCTTTGGCTTCATTGACTTCTGTCACTTGAACCTCAAGTTCCTTGACAACTTTCATCAAGTCCTCCATGCTCATGATTGATTCTGCTGCTGCTGTTGTTGCTGCTGTGGCTTCTGTTGCTAATGTGGTTGTGGTAGGTGCTGGGATGGCAGGAAAGGGCTGCTGCTGCTTGTGTAGGAGGGGCAGGGCCAAGAGTTGTAGAAGTTTGAAGAGGCTGGGAGGTTGACTCCCCTTGCTTGTCCTGCAATGCCTTTTCAAATTCTGCTTCCATCTGCAATATTCTTTGATTCATTTTTAGAAGCAGATCCATGGCCTCATCAACTTGCTTTTCCAGTACAAGTTCTGCTGTTTTAGGGTGAATGGCTGGAGGCAGCTTTGCCTGCTTCCTCAGTGTAGCAATGTCATCCTCCTTTTTCTTCATAAGGGCCTTAATACCCTTCGGATCTTTAGGATCATATCCTAGATCAATGATTATGTCTTCCAAAGTTTTTATTCTATTGTCCTTAGCAGTGGAAGACATCCTTTCCAAATCTAGTTGTGTATTTGTATTCTTTAGTGATTCTTTTAACTGATGGGCCAACATGACCCTGTCTGCAAGTGTGGCATACACCATTTCCCTCGTCTGTTTGTGCAGTTCTATCTTGTCCATGGGGTGTATGTCCTTGGAGAGGACCTCTAGACTTGTTTTGGCGTAGTCTGCAGATGATCTAGGCTTTGGAACTTTAGGCTTAAGATGAGTAAAAATCATCTTATCCTCCTTGATGTCATATGCTGCCATCAATCTCTGCTGCTTGGAGGGTGTTGTCTTTAAGAACTAATCATACAGTTGAACTCTCAAGAGTTCATTTTGGGCTCTGATTTCCATAAATGATCCTTTAACTCTAGCTGGTTGCTTTCCCTGCTGCTTGGAAGAGGACACCTCTGTACTTTGTAGCATGGCTTGTTCCTGCTGAAATGAACTAGTGGCAGTCTACTGGCTGGATTCTCTTTCTCTGCTTTGGCTTTCTGCTCTTTCTTCACTGATGTTTTATTCCTCGGTCTGAGGGTCAATTCTTGGCCTCTTGGCCTCCGGTTGCTGTGTTGACCCACTTGGAGGTGTGACCTCCTCTCTATCTCATTTTCTGCCTCTCTCTTCATTGAGAGGCGTTTGCAAAATTGGAATTTGGGGTGCTTCAGCTTGCTGTAAAGGGGCTTGCCCTTGACTTTGTTCTTTTAAAGTGCTAGGCTGCCCTGCCTCTGTCTCCTGTTGTGCATCCATCACCTCTTTGCCTTTCGTTGTGGTTGTTGTTGTTGATGCCTGCTGGGTGGTCTGTGCAGCTGCAGCAGTGGATGTGCCTTCTTCGACTTGGACTGGTTGCTTGAAAATGACCTACTGACAAGAATCCAAGCCAAGAGTTTTTTCTAAATCTTTCACAGTCTGTTCCATTGTCTCTTCCTGAGTAAATTCCTCTAGTAATGTACCAGGCACCCATTCATCTTGGTTGGCAAAGTGTTCAATTTGTGGATATGGAAAATGTTTATAGGCTAGCAGCCTATACTTGACTCTTCTAGCACTGATAAAGCCTTCAGGGTCATAAGGGACCCACCAGAAGATCCTTTTAAGTTTAAGTTGTTGCCCCAATATTTGATCAACTTCTTGCCAACCATCTTTCTTATTCATGATGAAGGGGCCTAGGTGGTCTCTGAATTTGAGATTGGCTTTCTTCTTGGCACTATGGAAGTGTGTAAGGTCGGAATTGATGAGTTGCCTATAGTATTCCAAGGAAAACAACCTCATAGACACATATCTTGGGAGCTTGTAAGGACAGAGCTCACAACCATAGATCCTGATGACTGTGTGATTTTGGTATAAATACCAATCACCTATTTTATAATTCCAGGACAGCTGTAAGATTTTCTGCATATCTTTTGATAATTTGGTAGGAGGAGTCCTTTTCAAGAGGCATGTGACTGGATAGAAAAATTGGTCAATGAATTCACAGTAGGAGTAGGGAGAGTTCTGGACTTGATGGAAAATTGAAGACCAGAAGATGAGAGATCTCCTGTCACCTTGTGAATCCAGCTTCTTGATGGGGCACTGGAAGCAATCTGTCTGGTAGTACATGAAGAGGTGATAGATGTATGATGAATATTTAACTATTGCTTCCCTGTCCAACCTCAGCAGTTGGTCATGTATCTTGTTGGCAATAAACTTGGCATAATTGTATTTTATAGCAGGGGACTTCGCAAGGCTATATGCAGATAACAAGACCAACACAGTTTCATCAACATGTTTATTTGTGGAGAACCCTAGCACAGAGGATATCATGTCCACAAGTAGCTTGCCTACCTCATTGAAATTTGCATATGGGAAAGGAGGTGGCCCAGAAGGTTGGCAGTCTACTCTCATGAAATTTTTGGCAACTGCAGCAATCTCAATGCTAGAGAGCTTGGAGCCCTCATCCAGCAAGTACTTTATGGAAAAGGGGTAGAGAAGTTGGGTTTGCTTGTAATTTAGCATCTGATTGATGGAATCAAGAGTAATGTAAAAGAGTATGCTCCCAGATGGAGACTTAACAACTCTGAGTTTTTGGTCATAATTTTCTGCACAGAGGTGAATGACTTCAGGAAAGACATTTACAGAAGGCCAGAAATATATAGGCAGATTTGACTCCTAGATTCCATACATGTCACTGTTGTCCAAGTGACTGTTCCTCAGCTGGTAGAAGGTCTACAGGTGGTTCCTCTCTGCCACAAAATCTGTAATGAGGAAATCACTGTCCACAAGAGGCATAGCTTCAAGCTCCTTACTGGATGGATTAATAGGAGCCACATCTAGAGCAGATGGAGTGGCCATGTTTGAAATTTACTGGATAATTACCTGAGGTTAGAATTAGTGCAAAGGCTGAGGACTTCCCAGTGAATTGTGTTTGAAAGTGAGCAGTTCTGAGAGTATCAGGAGACTTTTTATAAGGTTGATGAATTGTGGGGCACTATGTTGGAAGAAACCAGAGTGTTTTGAGCTAAGTAGCTGGTTTTTTCATAGGGAATTTTGATAACAGGGATCAGTGTGCAATTATATGGGCTTTAGCCTGTAGCTCGGCTTCTAAAATTTCTTTTTAATGGTGAATTTCGCAGAAGGGCATGGGTTTTGCAGAGCTTTGTGGTGTAGGGACTTTACCAAGTTTTTTGGGTAGTTTTAGCGGATAATTCGACTGTGAGGAGCTTTGCAGAGACTTTTTACAGGAAATTAGGAGAAAAATGGCACAAACATGGGTGGCACAAACAAAATGGTCAAGCTAGAATAATGGTAGGCAATTTGAGTCGACTTTGTGGGTGGCAGCAACTTGGGTGAGTAAATTCTTGAATTCGGTAGCAAAACGACGTATTCCGCATGCACAACGCTCCCAAAACGACAAGTGAAAATGACACAAAACGGTCATTTTGCGACTTTTTATGCAAATTTGGCCTTTTGGCACTTTTTCAGCGATGACGTCAGCATGATGTCATCGGTGGGTCTGGGTACGACAGGGTGATGTGGTGGCTGACGTGGGTGGCCACGTGGCGGTGACATAGTGGCAGGGCATGCGGGCAGATGGATGACATGGAGAAGCGATGGCGGATGAGGGTGCTGACGTGGGTATGACGTCAGCGGGAGGGGGCAGGCAGTAAGTGGCAGGGAAAATTTTAAGAACACCCCCTAAATTTATAAATATAATAAATGGGCGAATCTTCATGGTATATAGGAAAAATGGAAGGCGATTTTATCAATAATTTAATATGTATATGTAATTTTTTGGCGAATATCTCACGAGTCATGGCGAATATTTTACTCAATTATAAAATCTTGTAAGATCTTGTTATTACCGTGGGTTATCATAAACCTAGAGCTTAAAAATTACTATTAGTAATTTATAAAAATTAATAAAATTAATAGTTGATTTTTTTTATTTTTTTTTAACCAAGCTAAAATGTTTAACATACATTAAATTACAACATCCATTTTTACTCTTGATCCACCAAGCCCCGAGAGGGATCAAATATTTTTTCACTCTATGCTAGTTTGCATATCACGATATTTGATACTCTCGGGGGTTAGTAGATCAAGAGTAAAGATGGATCTATGCTGGTTTAATTCCCCTTTAAATAGGCTACATTCCAAGTGAATACCATGGGTCAATACCATGTGCCATTTTGGTGAATACCATGTGCCATTTTGCTGAATACCATGGGTCAATACCATGTGCCACTTTTATTTTTATTAATACTAATATTAGGGTTAATAATGTTTTTTTGCATGGTATTAATAAAAAAAAAATTGTTTTATTTGTTTACCATACCTTATATTTTTATTAATTTACCATACCATTGTATTTTCATAAATACAAGGTGACTTATGGAGTAAATATAAAAAAAATGTTTTATTTTGTTTACCATACCACTCGTTTATTTATATTTTTATTAATTTACCATACCATTGTATTTTCATAAATACAAGGTGACTTATGGAGTAAATATAAAAAAATGTTTTATTTGTTTACAATGTTTTAATTGTTTACCATACCTCTCGCTTATTTATATTTTTCTTAATTTACCATACCTCTTTCTTGAGCCTTCATAAATAGAACGAGGGTTATGGACTAAATATAAAAAGAGGTTTTATTTATTTACCATACGTCTAGTTTATTACCATACCTTTTGAGTAAGTATATTTATTTACCATACATTTTATTTATTTACCATACCTCCACTTTACTTATATTTTTATTTGTTTACACCCTTGCATGTATATAAGGTGACTTATGGAGTAAATATAAAAAAATGTTTTATTTATTTACCATACCTCTCATTTATTTATATTTTTATTAATTTACCATACCTCTTTTATAAATATGGTATTTGGCCCATGGGATTCACTTAAATAAAACCTATTCTTGAAAATTAGGGTGAATGGAAGGCTGTAACTCCTAATTTTAAGGGCTAAATTTACCTTTTTTACCGTCTCCCTTAAAATAAGGTGGGCTATTTGAGGCGATTTGTAAAAATGTACTACGATACAAAATATTCACTCACTAAAAATTTAAAACCCCTTAATTTCGCCTAAGGGCGAACAGTCGCCTCTAAAATTTTCCATGTTCATAAGTCCTAGGAGTGAAAATAGAATGGGTCGACTAAGTCAGAACTAAGTTTAATTATGCCTATAACAATTTACTTTGTTTATCCTTGAAATAGTTGGCTAAGATAAGCCTAAACTTTGGCTTGGATTTTTTTAGTTTTCATAGATCTTATAAAAGGAGAAGCACCAAGTGCAAAAAAATATATGTTGTCATCATTTTGATCTGTGAAATTAATCAATGTTGTGCTTCGGTGATTCATAGGGTTCTTCATATTTATTTGTAGTGTTCTCTAGTATGTTTTCTTAAGTTGTTTATCTCTATCGAGTTGCACTGAGTAGTTAATTATTCAGGGCACCGACCAAGCCTTCAGTTTGACTTGCTCAAGGCATGGTCAAGTGTCAAACCTTTTATGTTATTTCGATTGGTTAGTTACATTTTCTTAATTTCCAAGTCAGATTACCATATTTATTGAAGCAGTTTGTTTTATTTGGTGTAGTTTTTCATATTCATTTGAGGGATTTGGCATACTCACATTGTTGTTTCATTTACGTGTGACAATTTTAATAAGTTATATGACAATCACTAATGCTTTTATTTACTATTTATGATCATGTTTCTCGGCTAATGTGTGATTACATGAAATGCGAAAAACATGTTGATTATTTCTTTTTGTTATCTAAAATTTAGTGTATGTCCTTATTGGTTTGAAATATTTGGTTTTGTAAAGGATCAAAGGTGTTTCATGTTAAAGGATCTAGAATATACCAACTACTATGGAATTGGCGATTTTATAGTACTTATGTAACCTAGGGACCATTCTAAGATTACCCCTTGGAGATTGTTAGGTAATTGAAGATCCATTGAGTCTAAGGTTAATAAGTAAGCCCTTTTGAGTGAAACAACCAACACGCACTTAGAATAAGTTATTTAATAATTGAAAAGTCATGTGTAACACCCTCCTCCCACATCTACCCAAGTAACCAGCCAACCGAGGTAAACATGTGACGAGAAGTTACTATGATATGATTTGACCTCCTAAGTCACATTAAGGAAGTGGAACAGACAGAAACACACTATACAGACCTTCAACATTAGCAATAGGACCCCTAGGAACCATCCCAATATTTCTGCTAACCATCCCCTTGGTCCCACTAAGTTTTTAGGCTATTAAACCTCTGGAAACCCCCATGCTATGGGAATGCCAGCGTCTACAGATATTTGGATGCTCTGACAAGCCTACATGCCTATGTCCAAGGACTATTTCTAGCAGCCCCATGCCACAGTCCGGGGAATTTAAGGCACTTTTCAAACCTAGAATTATGGTCATTTCCCAGAATTTTTTGTAACTTTCAGAATCCATTAAACATATGATGATAAGACTAATAAACCAAAAACTAACTCCAGTACTAGGCCTGATGTTGCGGGTGGGAACACCCTAGGGTCTTGGGTTGAAAACCCCAACAAAGCGGAAGGCAAACAATAGAAAGAAATGCTCAGACAAACAATCTAAATGCTTATACCACTGAACTGGGAAGAAGTGACCTTACCCGGAGGTCCTACGTTTGGGTAGATCCTATAGGGTTCAAACCATCTGCTTCCTCCAAAGCCTTTGAAACCTGTAAATTATCCAATCAAAGCATATACCACAGCATTAACATAGAACATATTCATGATATATACGTTAGATCATATAATAAAATGAATGATTACGCATTAATGTAAGATTTATAAACAAATCACAACATGTATCAATGCATAAACATGATAAATATCAGGAACAAAACATCATTTCTTTATTGATGTAAGCTACAAGAAAGGTGGAAAACTACAACCTGAGTCTTCCTCCAGCTTCAAGCAGAACCATCCTCTGGATCCGTCCTTTACTGACCTCAGCAATCTTCCTCCATCATCATACATAAGGATATCACAAGAGGGATGAAGGATATCTCAAAAGACGAAACAAGAGTTTCCTAAATCTTTGGGGAGTGCAAGAGGCATGGAGATTTTATCAGACTCAATCAGGGATCAATCAACTACAATATCAATATCTCATTTTCTTCTCCCCTTTAGGCCTTCCCATGGAGGTTTATTTATACTTCTCCAAATTAATTTTTTCAGTTGAGAAACAATTGGGCCACGGGCTATAGTAGGTTAGTAATAGGTAAAACCTGAAAACTCCACCCAAAATTAAGGAGATTTATTATTTTTAAGTGTTTTAACACATGAATGCGAGTTGGTTATATTTTGACCCACATGTACACACTTTTATAACAGGGAAAAGTAGCATATAGGAAATAAAACACTATTTTTATTTTATTTTTTATTTTGGACCAAGTTTGGAAAGGAAGGGTTGCCCTAGGCCATAACCAGAGCATCAAATCTACCAAGAGTGGTAAATGGCGCTATAACAAATGCCCCCTAATATATGAGGTCAGAAGGGATACATGATGGCCAAAATGTATTAAGTGTATAGAAGGAATCATGCCGAGATCGAGGAGCAGTTCACAAGAATTCAGCCTGTCAAGCTAGTGAAAGTGATCAAAAAAAAAAATTTGTCTAAGGTGGGCATACCAATGCTCATAGATAGTAAATCATGTCTGCATGTCAAGTACAAAATCGGATCCAATATGCATACAAGGAACTGAAAATACGTAATGGATCATTCAATCATATCCAAGTAAGTACATGTCTGAATATCGCATATAAAGAGTTGATTAATGATGCTAAAGTATGAAGCTAATCACTGAAGTCATAAAGATGATACAAAAAGTACCAAGTCAAATGGTGGAATAAATGGTACTACACTACAACTCAAGTGCCAACATATAGGATGTCGCTGTAAGGAAATGCAACATATAAGGTGATGGTGTCAACTAGCAGGAACAAGAGCAACTGACAAGTGAACCAAGAAATGTTGATGCAAACCCAAGGTCTTAACTGACTGACGTGATACATTTCTACACAATGGGGATAAATAATATGAATTCGACCATGTGAGAAATTGTTTGATTACTGTTCATTGATGTAAACCATTAACAAATGCAAGGCTACTCTCTGATAATGATGATGAGAGCCAAGGCGCCCAATACAATCTAACAAGTGCGAATAAATGAGTTGTAGTCGAACACTTAGAAGAATCTATCAATCAGGATACAATGATATTTTCCCACAATCGATAGCGAAGGAATTTGCCACTAATGACTACAAACCCTAAGGTACTACAAAATGGACTCTAGATCTCGTTCCCAGAGCAATGAGTTGAAGTTGATGGGAAAGTATCCCCTAGAAGGAAGGCATTAAGGCATCATTCATCAATCTAGAGCGAGTGTAACATGTAGGCCAATAATGTGGAAGGAATCAGATGACTAAAGATGTTTTAACCCAACCAAACATGTTTCTGTTGTACACAAGATGTAGCTAATGCACGATAGAAACCCTCTAAACCAACCAATAATGAAAGCTAACACAGAGTTGAGGAATCCACCAATAGGGTCAAATGGAAACCAAGGTACTTCACGAATCCTAATGTGTGATAATGAAAGTTGATGCTGAACACAAGGAAAAACACTCAGTCAAATACCCATGATACTGATCGATCCTGAGCACAAGGTGACCTATCAATAATGAAAATAGGGCTAGGGTTCAGCTCTAGATCTGCCCTCAAAGCAATTTGTCATAGTTGATAAGAGAAAGACCAACCATCAAGAATTCAATGGATACCTTCTCAAACCAACATGAGCAAATGACCAAATGGCTGATGTGATAACAAAAATGACTCTGACAAATAGGGGTGGCCGACGGAAAAATAGGTCAACAGACACCATAAAGAAGTTCACTCAGGTTTAATTCCCTTGAACAAAAGTATGACTCAATTGTGACTTCATGGCAGCATGTGATAACTTTGTATAAGTTTTTCATGCAGGAGGCACAAGCAAACTCTCCATATGATTGGAAGAGATAACCAATCGAAGGAGTACTAACTCAATAACAAGGTTAAGGCTCTCCTAAGTCAAGCTAAAACCCATCCCAATGGAGGAAAGACTTATTTTTTGAGTGATTTTCTCAAGGGCGACACAACTGACTCTAGTTTCCATAAAATATGGAAATAATGTATCATTCCCACTCCTTTTTGGGATCTATAATTTTTTTGTCCTTTTCATATTTATGAAGCCTGAAAAAAGAATAAAAGAGTGCTATAGTACAGTGGAAAGAACGAGTGTCAAAAAATCATATGCTCTAGTCCCTGGGAGGGGAACATTCCTATGCTCAATGCAAGGTGGTGAAACTGGTCGATGACACTCAAAGGAATGTTCTTTCCACAGGTAAAACATGATGTGAAGTTGCAAATCCTAAGCGATTGCAACGTTGATTTCGTAGAAGACATGGTCAACAAGTGGCTTAAATACAAGTCCAAGTGAAGTCATCTCAAGGCCAAAAAGTGCAAATGGTCAATAGCAATGCAGTAGTACAACTCAACACAAAGGAGCCTCTAGGTTATAAAGCTAGAAAATAGCGAAGAAGAAGGAGAATGATTCTTCAACGCACAAGTCATGGTGGGACAAAAGAAGAATCCCGAGCCTAAGAACAAAAGTTCAGCATGGGTGCCAAGTGACAACAAGGTACTATCTAGGGCACCCATGATAAGGTAGGCTCTACCACACAAGTTATGACACTTCTAAGCAACGAGAAGGTTTTTCATCATATCTGAGTGGGGTCAATCCTAAGGCCATAATGGGAAAGGAAATTGATAAATGCACAATGCAGGTGAAGAACCTAACCTATATGCCAGTTTAGAGAACCAATACCTGTCAAAATGGAGCAACCATAAAAATGTCCAAAGGAGAAATCTTCCAAGTTTTGTAGACATAATCAGGAACACTAGACAAGAAGTTAATACATCCCATATATAAACTTCAGATAAAATCTTGTGTTATATAATACAAAACTTGAAAATTCGTACGTTATATGTACAATATGGTACAGGGAATCATGCAACCTTGCGTCTTACACATAATAGTTCTTCAAGGCAAGCCCCTCACAGGGCTCAGGCCAAGGACTCCTTTGGTAGTTAAAACTCATGGCTTCAAAAGGTTCCTCCTGTGAAGGCAAATAAAACTCCAAGAAATCATGAGAACTACAAGGATCAAAATAGGAATTAAGGGGTCCCATGTCCCCATAGGAGGAATCACTTGGTCAATTGTTGGGACCAAGTCCCATGAAGGAAAATAATAGTTCAAAGGATCCTTCTCAAAAGAAATTGAACATTGAGGATTCAATGCCACATAGTTCACTCGTGGCAGGCTAGAGTCTATTGGTGTCTTGGTATGAACAAATTATTCATGCCCTTTCCTACATTAACTTATCAATTTGGGTGCGTACTCTTTTCAAGGTAACACACAAGGTAGTAGGGGAAAGGTTACAAATTGAACATTGAGGATTCAATGCCACATAGTTCACTCGTGGCAGGCTAGAGTCTATTGGTGTCTTGGTATGAACAAATTATTCACGCCCTTTCCTACATTAACTTATCAATTTGGGTGCGTACTCTTTTCAAGGTAACACACAAGGTAGTAGGGGAAAGGTTACAATCTGTCATCGACCAAGGGTTCGCGATTACAAAATCAAAGCATTGTTGTAACAGGGATAAAAAATAAACTTCAGAACTTAAAAATGCATTCATAGTAATCTAAAGAAATCTGTAACAACAATCAAGAAATACATGCAGCAATGACAACACACATAACAAGAAAACACGAAGCACCCGATCAGAAGAGTGGGCCCATCTCTCTAATCAGGGTTGTGTTACTTAAAACAAAAGATAGAACAACAAAAAGGGTTGTATTTTATTGATATGAAAAATGTTATTACAATACAGATCAGGGTCTAGCTAACCCCTCATATAGGAATGACTCGTCTTTTATACAGTACAAAGGGGAATAACTTCTCTCCTCTAAAACCTGGCAACTATATGCCCAAAGATATACATTAGTTCAACACAGCACCAGCGTCGAGAGACCAAGAATAGAAATGATCAAAAATAGGTTGAGAACAACTGCGAATTTGTTATGTTGTTTCATCGTGGTCGATCAGCTACTGTGAATCCGAAACTACAACGATATGCCATAAGGTAAACACCTGTGATCCATAATCTGCGATCATAACATGTTTTATCACAGGCAAAACCCTTATGACTCTATTTCATTAACTAAATATTCCAAGAGACGAAGAAAGGGGAATCACCTCATAGTTTTAGCATAGTAAATATATGTGAATGAATACAAAAATGATGAAAAGAGGAGTGGAAATGTAGGAAAAAGATCGGCCAATTTTGTGCCCAACATCTCCCCCCAACTAGCCTTCTTCATGCCCTCATGCAACTCATCGCCCCCGCAGGTCTATATTGGATAGGCTATGGCCTTCATGAAGCTGGGCGAGATCGTATTCCCCAGCCATTTTTGTCCCTGGAACCTTAAAACCCTCTGAGAGAAGAACTTTCTTCCTGATCTAGGTGGATGTTGGTGGCCACCCACCTATCCCATTTGGACCCCCACAATTGTCTCTTTCAGTTTTTCAGTTTCCATAATTGTAGCACAATTTACTATTTTTAGCAGTTTTTCGGGTCCTGAACTTCTGAAGCCATTTTGAGGCCATAAACGATGTTTTTTGGGAAATCTGGGAGCAACATGGGTCCATGGACCGATGTTGCTCTCCCCAAAATTATATTGCTCGGATAGATCTTTCTAACGAGCTATTGTACGCGTTAAACAGAGATCGGGTGCCAAAGTTACGACCTCGGGAAGTTGATGTACCAACTTACCCAAAACGGGGCCCACATTTTGGTGTTCCATCTTTTAGGGTTAGGTTTTGGGATGTTAAGGGTTTTCCATTATTTCTCAACAATAAATAGGCCTTCGAGCCTCATTGTAACACAGTTCAGAGGCATGTAACCGCCACATCTCTTCTCAGAGATAAGCTACCATCGCCCCAACTGGTTTATTTCCATTTCTGTTTGTAAGCATATTTTAGTGTTTTACAGTAATGAAATGAAGTATTATTTCCATTGCATATCTATCTTTATGGTTATATCTGTATTTTATTGCATTCCTATTTAAATCTGAATCAATGGTATCAGAGCGGTCTGCTTTTTCTCTATTTTCCTTTGCATGTCCCCAACGAGGTTGGGATATAAGGAGTTAGGGCTTGAACTAGTCGAACCTTTGCAAGACCAGCCTCACAAATCCTGATGGCCTCCCATGGCAGATGAAAAGAAAGATGAGGGGGCAGGAGATCCTATCAAAATCTTGCTTGAAGAAGCCCTCGAGTGACAAAGGAACGCAATGATGGACAACTTTGCGCAGATCCTTCAACGGCTACCTAGAGGCGATGCATTAGCTTCTAGCAGCTACTCTGGAACTGCCATGCCCTTTAAGGTACAAATCAATTTTGAAAGCCCCATCTTCGAAGGTAAAATAGACACAGATGCAATAAATAAATGGTTAAATCTACTAGATGGGTATTTTTTTGTTCATGAATTTTCGAGTCGAGAAAAGATTATTTTCGCTCTTCTCAAAGCAGCCACCATGTCAAGGACTGGTGGGAAACCTACTGCGAGCAGAAGGATGAAAGTACGGGTTCACTATTTTTAGCCACACCCACTTGGGATTCATTTTGGGATGCCATCAAGGAGCAGTACTACCCTATCAAAAACTACGAGGACAAATACATAAAGTGGACCACGTTGCGACAGGGAAGGGACCAAGATGTGCCAGAGTTCACCAACATTTTCCATACCCTTCGCACATAGTTGGGTATCAAAGATTCTTATCTACATCTGGTACTCAAATACCGTGGTTGCCTACACAGATACATCTAGGAAGAGATGGAGTTCCTGAACATCTCCTCGCTCAACACAGCGTACCAATATGCTGTAAAATTCAAGCAAAAGTTTAAACAGAAGAAGAAAGACTTTAGATCTGCGAATCCAAAGACCAAAGGACAAATCCAAGGCAGGGTGACCCAAGACAACCCGTCAAAGCCACAAGAAAATAACAACACCACGAAGATGAAAAAGGACTCAAGAAAGTGATGTGAGTTCCACAAGAGCCCCACTCACAACACAAGTGAGTGTCAGACCAAGCAGTCGATGGTGGCCGAGTTGAAGGCTTCAGAATCAGATGCATGTTCTGACCCTGAGCCAAAACCCAACAAGGGGAGTGGCAAAGGGAATTAGATCATTGATGTGGATCCCAGTGCCATTGTTTCCACCGCTAAGATATAGAAAATAAGCCCAAAGATCCAAAGGAGGGGGGAATGTCTTTTCCACTCACAGATGTGGGTGAAGGATTCGCCGCTGTAATTCATTATCGACAATGGCAGCCAAAAGAACCTCATTTCAACAAAGGTCATGAAGGGGTTGGGCCTACCAACTATACCACACCTACAATCGTACAGTATTGGGTGGCTTCATGAGAGATCTCAAAGTTCACCATCGGTGCCGCCTTCCCTACAGCATCAAGCCCTTCATAGATGAGGTATTGTGTGATGCTACACCTCTAGATGTTTGTGATGTACTATTAGGTCATCCATACTTGTGGAGGTGACATGTTGTGTATCAGTCAAGGCCTCGTGCTATTATTATTTCTTTGGGTAATTCATTATACAGGATACTGGAGGTAGCCCCACTTATCGCCACCTCTTTGATCACTGTTAAGAAAGGCAGCAAGCTCATCTCGCAGACTAGGAAATTTATTTTCTGTCTGGTTCACTCCCAAAGTAAGGGGAAGATCATTGCTACATCCATGACCCTCGCAAAAGGGTTCCTCCATGCAACAACAGCAACAAAGGAATACGGTCATGACAAAACATAGGAATAACTTCTCCTCACCCACAGGGGTACCACACAAGCTTCAGGTGGGCAACAAAGTCTAGTTGCATCTGCAGAAAGAATTCCTTACAAGAGCCCATCAGAAGCTCTGACCATGGCGACATGGTCCTTACACCATTACTAAGGCTATGGGAAATAATGCTTTGGAGCACAACATTCCTCCATTCCTTCACCTGCACCAATTGTTTAATGTGGACTATCGTTGACCATGCTTCCCTCCATTAGTGGACACATCAGAGATTGCAGAACAAGTTCAGGAGATGGAGGAACTCAATGTAATGGGGACCAATGCTTCCTAAGGGGGGAAGAATGATCCAGGTGGATGTTGGTGACCACCCACCTATTCAATTTGGACCCCCACAATTGTCTCTTTCAGTTTTTCAGTTTCCGTAATTGTAGCACAATTTACTATTTTTAGTAGTTTTTCAGGTCCTGAACTTCTGAAGCCGTTTTAAGGCACTAACCGACATTTTTTGGGAAATCTGGGAGAAAAATGGTTTCATGGATGATGTTTCTCTTCCAAAGTTTATTTTCTTAGATATATCTTTCTAACGAGCTATTGTACGCGTCAAACAGAGATCGGGTGCCAAAGTTACAACCCCACGAAGTTGATGTACCAACTTACCCAAAACAGGGCCCACAATTTGGTGTTTCATCTTCTAGGGTTAGGTTTTAGGATGTTAATGGTTTTCCATTATTTATCAACAATAAATAGGCCTTTGAGCCTCATTGTAACATAGTTCATAGGCATGTAGCTGCCACATCTCTTCTCAGAGATAAGTTACCATTGCCCTAGCTGGTTTATTTCCATTTCTATTTGTAAGCATATTTCAGTATTTTACAGTGTTGAAATGAAGTATTATTTCTGCTGCATATCTATATTTATGGTTATCTCTGTATTTTATTGCATTCCTATTTAAATCTGGATCAATGGTATCAGAGCGGTCTTCTTTTTCTTTGTTTTTGTTTGCATGTCCCCAACAAGGTCGAGATATAAGGAGTTAAAGATTGAACTGGTCGAACCTTTGTAAGACCAGCCTCGTAAATCCCGACGGCCTCCCTTGGCAGATGAAAAGAAGGATGAGGGGGTAGGAGATCCTATCAAAATCTTGCTCAAAGAAGCCCTCGAGCGACAAAGGAACGCAATGATGGACAACATTACGCAGATCCTTCAGCGGCTACCCAGAGGCGACACATCGGCTTCCACCAGCTACTCTGGAACCACCACACCCTTTAAGGTACAAGTCAATTTTGAAATCCTCATATTTGAGGGTAAAATAGATGCAGATGTTGTAGATAAATGGTTAAATATGCTAGATGGGTATTTTTCTGTTCATGAATTTTCGAGTCGAGAAAAGATTATTTTCTTTCTTCTCAAAGCAACCCCCCACGTCAAGGACTAGTCGGAAACCTACTGCGAGTAGAAGGATGAAAATACGAGCTCACTATTTTTAGCCACACCCACTTGGGATTCATTCCAAGATGGCATGAAGGAGCAGTACTACCCTGTCAAAATCTACGAGGACAAATACATAAAGTGGACCATGCTGTGATAGGGAAGAGACCAAGATGTGTCAGAGTTCACCAACATTTTTCATACCCTTCACACACAGTTGGATATCAAAGATTATGATCTGCATCTGGTACTCAAATACTGCAGCTACATACACAGATACATCCAGGAAGAGATGGAGTTCATGAACATCTCCTCACTTGGCACGACGTACCAATACGCTATCAAAATCAAGAAAAAGTTCAAATAGAAGAAGTGAGACTTTGAATCTGCGAATCCGAAGACCAAAGGACAAAGCCAAGGTGGGGTGACCCAAGACAACCCGTCGAAGCTGCAAGAAAAGAACAACACCACGAAGTCGAAAAATGACACAAGAAAGTGGTGTGAGTTCCACAAGAGCCCCACTTACAACACGAGTGTCAGACCAAGTAGTCGATGGTGGCCAAGTTGAAAGCTTCAGAATCAGATGCATGTTTCGACCTTAAGCCAGAATCCAACAAGGAGATTGTTGGGTGAAAATATGTTCGTTTAATTCTATTGTAGTACTTGCCCAACTATTTAATTTGTCAATCCGAGGTCCGTAGACTTACGAGACACATGCACTATATATGCAGGACTGAAGTGGAACTAATTTAATCTAAATTACTGGAATTAAATTAATCTAAGAAGGCATTGAAACATTAACTATGAAATTAGGAAATTTCATAAAGGAAAATCAATGCAACATGTGAAGAAGTGAATGACAAACAACATATGTGAGCTCACAACAATAAAAATATCTCAAATTATATTACAAGATTTAAATTACAAATCATGAAAGCATAACAATAAAATATGAAAAACTAAGAATTCCCATTATTCATTATTCATTCCCCCCCTAAAATGAAGAGAGAGCACTCTCTTATATACATGAGGAAGATAACCTTCTCATAATTACATATCCAATATTCTCTCAAACACTCTCAACTAATTTCCCAGTATTACAATATATGATCCCACAAATCTCTCAAGCATTTTCAACAACTTTCCCATTATTACAAAATATGATCCCTTTGAATCCTCCACAAATCTCTCACATATCTTGGATAAGATATGCTAACCAAATCCTCCATGATCTTCTCCTTAGGAATTGGATAAGATATGCCAACCAAATCCTCCATGATTTTCTCCTTAGGAATTGGATAAGATATGCCAACCAAATCCTCCATGATTTTCTCCTTAGGAATTGGCTTGCATAATTATCTCCTTAATATGGTGGAGGAGATATGGATAAGTCTCTTTCACATATTTCCTACACATCACAAAACTCACATATTCTTGAGATATATATAAAAATATGTACATTTTCTAATAATTAATCATAAATTCACTTGTAATAGAAAAATGAATAAAATCGAAAATAAGAAGGTGAAACCCAAATGTATGTATGAAAATGATATGATAAAAGGTTAATGGGATGATGAAATGTAATGAATAATGAAGAAAAAGGCGGATGAAAATATGTCATTTCTGAGTCACAACAGGGACTGGCAAAGGGAAGCAAATCATTGATGCGGATCCCAACACCATTATTGCCACTGCCAAGATCTAGAAAAATAAGCCTGAAGATTCAGAGGAGGGGGAACATCTTTTCCACTCACAGATGTGGGTGAAGGGTTCGCCGTTGTAATTCATTGTCAACAGTGGCAGCCAAAAGAACCTCATTTCAGTAGAGGTCATCAAGCAGTTGGGCCTACTAACTACACCACACCCGCAGTCGTACAATATCGGGTGGCTTCATGAAGGACGAGATCTCAAAGTTTTCCAGCAGTGTTGCCTTCCTTACAGCATCAAGCCCTTCATAGACGAGGTATTGTGTGATGTTACACCTCTGGATGTTTATGATGTACTATTAAGCCAGCCATACTTGTGGAGGCAACATGCTGTGTATCATTCAAGGCCTCGTGTTGTTATTATTTCTTTGGGTAATTCATTATACAGGATACAGGAGGTAGCCCCACCTACCACCACCTCTTTGATCACTGTTAAGAAAGGTAGCAAGCTCATCTCACATACTAGGAAATTCATTTTCTGTCTAGTTCGCTCCCAAAGTAAGGGGAAGATCATTGCTACATCCATGACCCTTGCGAAGGGTTCCTCCATGCAGCAGTAGCAACAAAGGAATACGGTCATGACAAAACAAAAGAACAATGTCTCCTCACCCACAGGGGTACCACACAAGCTTCTGCAGAAAGAACGCCTTACAAGAGCCCATCAGAAGATCCAACCACGCCGACATGGTCCTTACACCATTACTAAGGCTATGGGAAATAATGCTTTGGAGTACAACATTCCTCCATTCCTTTGCCTACACCAAGTGTTCAATGTGGACCATTGTTGACCATGCTTCCCACCATTACTAGACACATCAGAGATTGCAGAACAAGTTCAGCAAATGGAGGAACTCAACGCAATGGGGACCATTGCTTCCTAAGGGGGGAGGAATGATCCAGGTGGATGTTGGTGGCCACCCACCTATCCCATTTGGACCACCACAACTGTCTCTTTCAATTTTTCAATTTCCGTAACTGTAGGACAATTTACTATTTTTAGCAGTTTTTCAATCTTGAACTTCCGAAGTCATTTTGAGGCCCTAAACAACTTTTTTGGGAAATCTGGGAGCAACATGGGTCCATGGACCAATTTTTCTCTTCCCAAAGTTATATTTCTCAGATAGATCTTTCTAACAAGCTATTGTACGTGTCAAATAGAGATCCAGTGCCAAAGTTATGACCCCAGGAAATTGATGTGCCAACTTACCAAAAACGGGGCCCACAATTTGGTGTTTCATCTTCTAGGGTTAGGTTTTGGGATGTTAAGGGTTTTCCATTGTTTCTCAACAATAAATAGGCCTTCGAGCCTCATTGTAACACAGTTCAGAGAGGCATGTAGCTGCCACATCTCTTCTCAAAGATAAGTTACCATCGCCCTAGCTGGTTTATTTCCATTTCTGTTTGTAAGCATATTTCAGTGTTTTACAGTAATGAAATGAAGTATTATTTCCACTACATATCTGTCTTTATGGTTATCTTCGTATTTTATTGCATTCCTGTTTAAATTCGAATCACCTCCACCAATCATTTGGTACATGATATGCTGGGGTGTAGTGTTCTGCTGGCAACCAAATGATAGGGTACTGAAACCAAATTCCCATCCACCAGACCCCACATGTTTGGATGCATGCCACATGCAAAATTTAGTGCTCCAAACGGTTCTCTATTTCAGATAGATGTGGGTGACATCATCCACCTTTTCTGGCAACTATTAAGGGCCTCATCTTGAAACATGACTAATTGCTTGACACAGAAATCAATGCACCACTTTTGTGTCTTCAACATCTGTTCCCTGTTCCCCACAATTTCTAAAAAACTAGTGTGCTTATTGTACATAGTTACTAACTTCTCATGCTCTCCTCTTACCATAAAAGGCTTCGTGACCTAATTTGATTCAAATGTATTAGAAGCCTTCTGCCAACTTATCTGATTGAGAGTGTAAGTGGTGAGGGCCCTTAAATGAATGTCCCCCACATATGGTACCAAATTAAATTCTCTATCAACATGCAAGAGATACCCATGCATGTAAAGCTCACACATTAAATGTTGAGTTGGCAAATCATGGGCCCTCAATATCCAAGGAATTGTACACCATCCTTGGTCTCATGACTGATTTCTTTCTTAATGCTTTCAAAACAGAAGAAAAGAAAACGTTCATGCAAAAATAAAGAATAATTGGAAGTGGGAGAGCGACATGCCATCAACTCCTATGCTAAATTGAGCATCTATTCTTTGTCAGCTTTCAATTCTACCACTTTCCCTTCTAGCCACTCCACCTTTAGTTGATGCTTTGCATAACTCAATCACATTATATCTATGCACTCCACATATTCGAAGATAGTCATGGTTGCTCATTCCTAGGCTCTCTTCACTTCGTTCTGATATCGTGTCGCGGTGGATTTCCAGGTGTGCACTTCAGCCATTAAGGAAAACTCATGGCCTTTCAACAAATACTCGATAGGGTCTATCTAAGTGGCAATAGAGGTTGTTGCCACTTCATTTACCTCTGTCTCTTCTTCGGCCATCATGGATTTGGGATTCTTAACCCACCACTTATATTTCTTCACCTGATTCTTCAACTGGTGTACCTGCATTCTCAGCCTCTTGACCTTTGTTTTGAGCCACATTGTATTCCTGAATTGTAGCTGATATTTCTGCTTAACAAGAAACCTTCGTTGCTCACACAACTCTATCCATTCTTGTTTGACCACCACCTCATTTGGTACTGCAGCCGGTTTGGTAGGTGGTGGATTACTTGAGGGATTATCCACAAGTTTAATTGACAGGGTTGCTCTGTTTGGTCCCTCTTCCTTGGGATAAAATGCTTCCTTATTGGCCCCTACCTCGACCCGTTGTGAAGTTGTCTCGGTAGGTGGTGGACTCACTTGATAGGTATCCATCAGTGTTTTAGCCAACATTTCCTCTCCAGGTTCCCTTGTTTCAGAAACACCTATTTCTTCCTCTCTTCTGGGTTCCTGGGAAAGGTCTCTCTGGAATTCTATGGCCAATAGACCTGTGGCAGCTGGTCCCTTGATCGACCCAACAAAATTCAAAATAGGCGGAATCGCAACATCCTCCTCTGCACGTCGAGAGAGTGTTATAGGTCAATTTTGGCACATCAACCCAGCTTCCAAATCCATATTATTAGGGTCCATCAATCCCTAATTCAGTTGTTTTCATTCCCTAATGAAGTTAACGTACATCATGCTTGCCTCCCAAGAGTTTCCATGTCACCATTCATCCAAAAAATGCCTCTAAGGAGATCAGCACAAGTGGCCCTTTATTAGGCTACATTGCAATGCAGGAATTGCACTGTCTGGGTGCACTGCAGCGCAGTTGGCCTTTGTTTCACCTACGCTGAGCGAGATTCATCAAATTTTTTAAATGAATCCATTGGATTCCTCATCCAATGGATGCTTTTGGAAGTTTCCAAATGGATTGAGCTCACTTTTGGATGAGGAAGAGGATGAATGAACCTTAATCCATAATCCCTTCCTCCATGGAACCACATTCCAATTTTGGCCAAGCATTCATGAAGGCCATTAATGGCTTAACCTCCTCCATTCAGCTATAAACTGACCAAGCATTCAAACGCTGGTCTAGGTTGGAATTTCTTGAGCTAAGGAAATGTTGTTTGAATGAGAATAGTAAGAGTATTCTAATGATGTCGAAATGTTGCTTCATGAGGAGAGAAGGATTTGAAGCTGAAGGATGACACTGAATCAAGCATGAATCTTCATGGGTTGTAATCTTTCCTTCTATTAATAAAGAATTCTAAGCTTTTTCCATTCAAGTGTTTCTATGATGTATATCGTATTCTTGATTCTATGATATGTTTAGTTGATAGATCATTATTGTATGCTTTGATGGGTTTCTGTCTCAGCTTGTGTGCAGGTACTTTCCAAGTGAGTTAAGTATGGAAGGGAGTGGCGAAATCATTCAAAGGAGAGAGGGTTCAAGCAAAAGTTACAGGTTGGTTCCTTTCCTTCCTTCTCTTATCTGTTAATTATAGGAAAAGTAGTGAATTACTTTGTCTATTGTTTCTAGACTAGCTACTAGATCTAGATGGTTAGGCATTTAAAGAAACACTAAATTTTTCCAAAACAAAATGGTGACTCCACTGGGGACTGATATTATCCCTTATAGTAGCTTATCAATCTCTTAAAACACTTTGACATACTGTACCTATAATCATTTATTGAATTCAAGTCCAATTAACTGAAAATTGAGTCAATTTTGAGTATAAAATTGTCTTGTTGTAATCAACGCACCTTTGTGACTGACGCAGTGCACTGCAATTCACCTTCTGCATAGACTAAGTGTGATTCGGTGCACTGTCTCTAACTGTGGCCTACGCTGATCCCTTTAGGGTCATTTTTCCCATCTAGGAGATGAAAACTTTTGTCAATTTTCAGCAGTTTGAATTGCTTGTTGGATATAGATGAGGTCTTGTCTCTGAAAACATTCTTTGTTTCCTCATTTTGACCCAATTTAGACTGTATTGTTGAATTTTTTTTATGTATTTGTTTTATCATTTGCAATCCATTGTCGAAAAGTAGTTTCGAACGCTTATTTTGTTAAAAATGAAGTGTCGTAAAGTCTTCCTTCATAAATAATTAATTGCTCTATTTGTGCATTTGATTCATATTTTCATTTAAGTGTTACAATCTTCATTTCTTTAAAATTTGAAAGTGTCGTTTAGTCTTCCTTTCCCTTTAAGATAATTTGTCATAAATCGACATTTTTTATGAAAAGATTTTTTGAATCCTTTGTGCATTGGTTTTTCTTATTGCATCATTCACATTAAGAGAAACTGAAAACGAAAATAAATACATGCAATTTCATTTTAGAATTTGATTTTGTGTGTTCAAAAGGAATGGTTTAGGGAATTCCATTAGTTTGTGCTCTTTGTTGTTTGTTCAGAAATTACTTGTATGCTTTATCCCTCATAGATAGGATTTTCATTGCTGGAAACAAATGGAAAGAGTACTTCTCATTCTGGTTGCATTATTAGGAATTTCAAAAAACATCTCCTGGTGAACCCTCAAAGGAAAATTTTAAGCAAGATCAACCTAAATTTGCATCAATTAACCTAAAAACACATTGGAACTTAATGAAAACATCTAGTGGTCTAGGCTAGAGACGTGTTCCAACGTCTTAAAACCTAGTGGTTGTCGTTTTCATTGAGGTTGGGTGATTCCCCCTCTCTGATTCGATAAGTACTAGTACAGACTTGTGCTCCATTTAGTGTCGAGCATATAGTGGGAGACTCCAATAGGTTGAAATCCTTTATCCCTAGGAATCTGAGTCTGTCACCTTACCGATCACGATGCACCAAACACAACATTTGGGAAGACTAACTATCGTACAGTAAATCCTTGGTAATTCTCTTTCATTTACCACCAAGGTGTATATTGTAGTTTTGTGATTAGTTTGGTAAACCCTCTTTTCTAGAATCTCCAGAGAAGTGACTTTCGTTCCTTTTTGACTCCTTAAAAGAAAAGGTTCATCTTGTTAGTGTCGGTCTTGAGCCCTCCATCGGTGATCAAAAGCTCTTTGCATGTCCATAGGTAGGTGTCTCATCACTGTCAGTTTTGCATCCCGTTAGGCATGCCATAAAACTGATGGAGGAGCTGGTCCTTATTCCCTTCTTGGCTTTGCTGGATCAGATCATATCATTTAAATGAGCTTGTGTTACACTTGTTTTATTTTTGTCTTGAAATCCCAAGTCTTAGGTCTAGGGTTTTGGTCAAAATCACTGCAAGGCCATGAGTCAAAGGTCTAATAGTCCCCAGCAAGCTGGAAGGAGGTATGTAAATATGTTCTATTGATATTTTTTCATCAGGTACAACTCATTTATACCTTGGATTTAAAAACCCTGTTTTTAAACCCAAGGTCATGTGAAATTTGCAAAAAATAAGGAAAATTTTCAAAATTCTTCAAAATGCTAGCAATAACCCTGGTCTCCTCGCCAGAGTCCATCAGATGGTCAACCTGCAAAAGGAACTGAGTTAAAGCACTTAAAAGATCAAATTCAGGACAAAGGGAACTCAAAACAGTGTTAAAGTGAATGTCAAAACAAAAACATTAGAAAGTGGGTTTGGTAAGTTAATTTTTTCAAGTTTGGGCCTATAAAGAGTAAATTTCCCTCTAAACATGCCTCATTATGCATTTGAGAGGGTGAGAGGTCAAAGGAGGCGATTTGCAACAAGTTGAAGTCATTTTCAGGGGCGCGACCACTAAGGCTCAATGCGTGACTAGTTGGGCGGGGCGCGACCACTCAGTGACCCCTCTGCAGTGTATTTTTCTTAAGGGCGTGACCACTCATGCGGGGCGCGACCACTCAGAGCAGGGGCGCGACCACTCAAATTGTTTTCTACATAACCACTCCAAACCGACCAAATCGCCCTCTTGCTTGCTAAATTGATCGAGGTAGGCACTCAATTCATGAATGATGATTTGGATGGTGAAAATAATGATGTGTGTCATGGTTTTCTCATTTAAAGTTGCAAGTGAATGGATTAATATGGCCGTTGCTAATGTTTGTAAAATGCTAGGGTTTTGTGACTGTTTCAAGTGTTTATTGTCCCATTGATCCCTTCCTTTTTCCACTCTTTCATTAATAATCATGTTTGCATCTCTTTCCTATTTCATTTGCACATAAATGTTGCCCTACCCCCATTCCTAAGTTATAAACCCTACCCCTCTCACAAGCACTCAAACCCTAATTCCCTCTACCATACACATGCAAAAAACTAAAACAAAAAGAAAAGATGCATTGTAAAGACTGAAGAGAGTCATGTAAATTTAATGTGCTTTATATTTAAAAGCATGTACAAACCTCTATATATCCTTGACACCCTCTTGATACATGAAACACTTTCCCTTCATGTGAAAATGATGAGTATGTACTCCTTAATGTGCATGTAACCTTTAAAGAACAAAAAGAGCAGAATTTGCCTTATAACACACATGAACTCCTCAGTTAATTTGGTGTATGGTGTCCCTATGTCCCTCTTGATTCATGTATGCCCCTTCCATGTTCATTATCATACATGTTTTGTCCCATATGAGATGTTCTTGGCAAATGATTTCCCAATGTTAAAACTGTTCCTATATGCATGAAAATGTGTAAAGTTTCCCTTGAAAATTCCCTGTTATTATCATATATTCCCATTCCTTGTTAAGAAGTTCCCTCCCCTAACATTCCCCTCATGTTTTTTCCCCTTGAAACAGCATAGAGTTCAGTACTTTTGCAGGCAGAGGCAGCAGTCCAATTTGTCCTTCAGTTTGCCCATCCTGCTCCAAAACCATGTCAACCACTGAATCCTATGAGCAAGGTGATGACCGGTATTCTTCCACAGAAATCGAGGCACAGCAGAGGCCTCGTAAGGGTGGCAAAGGTGGTCATCATAGTAGAGAGGAACCCACCTCTTTGGCAGAATTGTAGGCCTGTCCTATCGCAGTGAATGGTTTCCGTTATATGTCATGTTTTCAGTTCTGTGAGAGGCTTGCTC